>JARQOC010000003.1:380532020-380650662 GCA_033576535.1 Allobates femoralis
ATCCTCTATTCCTCAGCTTTCCCATGTTCTGATTTCCACCAGCACCCAACTTTCCCATGTTCTGCTATCATGGGAGAGCTGGGTGCTAAGGGAAATCAGAACATGGGAAAGCTGGGTGCTGAGGAAAAGCGGATTAGAAGAGCATGACAAAGTTGGGTGATGAGGGAAAGAACGATAGAAGAGCATGAGAAAGCTGGGACTGAGGAAAGTGGATAGAAGAGCATGAAAAAGCTGCGTGCTGAGGGAAAGAGGATAGAGGAGCATGGGAAAGCTGAGTGCTGACGGAAAGAGGATAGAGGAGCATGGGAAAGCTGGATGCTGAGGGAAAGAAGATAGAGGAGCATGGGAAAGCTGAGTGCTGAGGGATAGAAGAGCATGGGAAAGCTGAGTGCTCATGGATAAAGGATAGATGAGCTTGGGAAAGCTGAGTGCTAAGGGATAGAAGAGCATGGGAAAGCTGAGTGCTGAGGGATAGAAGAGCATGGGAAAGCTGAGTGCTGAGGGATAGTGGATAGAGGAGCATGGGAAATCTGAGTGCTGGGGAAAAGGTGTAAAGCAGAGCAGGGGGTGGAAAAGGTGGGGTGCTGAGGGAAACAAGCGCTTTCCCATCCCCTGCTGTGCTATACACCTTTTCCTCTGCACCCAGCTTTCCCATTATATCAGAACAAGTGTCAGCGTCATTATCCAGTACCCCACCGTCAGCGTCATTGTCCTGTACCCCCAGCGTCATTATCCTGTACCCCCAGTGTCATTATCCTGTACCCCCAGTGTCAGTGTCATTATCCTGTACCCCAGTGTCATTATCCTGTATCCCAGTGTCATTACCCTGTACCCCCAGTGTCATTATCCTGTGCCCCAGTGTCATTATCCGGTACCCCCAGTGTCATTATCCTGTACCCCCAGTGTTAGTGTCATTATCTTGTACCCCAGTGTCATTATCCTGTACCCCCAGTGTCATTATCCTGTACCCCCAATGTCAGTGTCATTATCCTGTACCCCAGTATCATTATCCTGTACCCCCAGTGTCATTATCCTGTACCCCCAGTGTCAGTGTCATTATCCTGTACCCTCAGTGTCATTATCCTGTACCCCAGTGTCATTACCCTGTACTCCCAGCGTCATTATCCTGTACCCCAGTGTCAGTGTCATTATCCTGTACCCCCAGTGTCATTATCCTGTACCCCAATGTCAGTGTCATTATCCTGTACCCCAGTGTCATTATCCTGTACCCCCAGTGTCATTATCCTGTACCCCCAGTGTCAGTGTCATTATCCTGTACCCCAGTGTCATTATCCTGTACCCCAGTGTCATTACCCTGTACCCCCAGCGTCATTATCCTGTACCCCAGAGTCATTATCCTGTACCCCAGTGTCATTATCCGGTACCCCCAGTGTCATTATCCTGTACCCCCAGTGTCAGTGTCATTATCCTGTACCCCAGTGTCATTATCCTGTACCCCCAGTGTCATTATCCTGTACCCCCAATGTCAGTGTCATTATCCTGTACCCCAGTGTCATTATCCTGTACCCCCAGTGTCATTATCCTGTACCCCCAGTGTCAGTGTCATTATCCTGTACCCTCAGTGTCATTATCCTGTACCCCAGTGTCATTATCCTGTACCCCCAGTGTCATTATCCTGTACCCCAGTGTCAGTGTCATTATCCTGTACCCTCAGTGTCATTATCCTGTACCCCAGTGTCAATGTTACTGTTTGTCAAGGGACCAGGATATGGGACATATTTACTGTATTGGAGCCAGAATTAGGAAGATACATTAATTTTTAGTGACAACTGGGGTACCTAGTTACTTTAGAGGCCAATTAAGGGACATTATTACTCCTGTAGTACAGTATATTCTACTTTTGAGCATAACGTTTTCAATGACGAGATGGAGCTCCTGTTTCTTTGCACTATGTCGCTTTTTTCGTCATGTCGTACTGTAGAAATTAGTGGAAAAGTGGGGATGTGTTCTAGAAGATATTAGGTATAAGGCTGCGTTCACACATTGCGTATTTTGCTGCACTTTTTTACGCGAGCTTTTCAAAATACGCAATGTGCCTTTTGTCTGCCTGCAAAGTGAATGGGAAATCACTTTGCAGTGCAGACATTGCGCAAAAATACGTAGTGCGTTTTCAGGGAGAAAGCGCAGCTCCGTAAACAATTGATATGTCAATTGTTTACGCAGCTACTTCTGCGTATTCTCCCAGAGGGGAGGAAGAATCCTGCTTCCTCCTCCCCTCTGTGACAGCTGTGGCCGCCCATTAGACTTCACAGTGTATTAATACACACTGTGAAATCTAAATTAAACAAAAGCAAGTGTCTGAAAAATAAAAAAGAATGAAATGCTTTACCTCTCCGACGCCTTCTGCCGCTGTGCGATCCCCGGTTCCAAGTGAGATCTCTTCTGACAGGACCTGTGGTGATGTCAGAGGGGCGTTCCCGGGCACTCGCGGTCATGTGATACATATCACATGACCGCGAACAGCCAATCAGCGATGGGAACGCCCCGGGAACGCCCCCCCTCTGACGTCACCACAGGTCTTATCAGTACACCTCTCACTTACAACCGGAGACCGGACAGCGGCAGAAGGCACCAGACAGCGGGAGAAGGGACCGGAGAGGTGATGTATTCATTCTTTTTTATTTTACATACATTTGCCTCTGTTTAATTTAGATTTCACAGTGTATATTAATACACTGTGAAATCTAATGGGGCTGTCACAGAGGGGAGGAGGAAGCAGGATTCTTCCTCCCCTCTGTGACATCACTGCGCTTTCTGGGGTAAAGAAAGCGCAGTGTGTGAAAGCCCCTGCGTATTTTGCTGCGCTTTTTTGCGCGGCCGAAAAACGCGGCAAAAAGCGCGCGCAAAAAAGCGCAGCAAAATACGCAAATGTGTGAACGTAGCCTAAATGTCTGTGTGCTATTTTCTATAGAGACGAGTCCCGGCTGGAAGACGTGATAATGGTCTGTGCTGTATGAAGAAGAAAATGACTTCAGCTACAGACATCACTGGTGATCACTGTATTATCTGTACATGTCCACTATACACTATATACAGAGGTCCTGTGTGTAATGTCACTGGTGATCACTATATCATCTCTACACTTACACTATATACAGTGCTCCTGTGTATAATGTCACTGATGGTAATATTAGTATTGTGGTTTTTATTAGTGACCGAACACTACCACACTGATCAGTATGGGCTGGTAAATTAATATGTAGTCTGTTCATGATGTGGTGATATGTCTCCCTATGTGATGGAAGTAAGGGCCCCGTTACATGGGGCGATATCGCCGCCCATTCATGAGGCGACGTGGGGGCGTGGCTTATCGCCGGCGTCATCGCCCCTACGTTGCCACATGTAAAGGGGCGATGTCGCCGGTGCCAGGAGGTCGCCTGGTTTCACAGCAGTGCTGTGAAACCAGGCGACCATCATGGGGCAATGTGCACACATCGCCCCATGTAACCGGGCGCCGACGACCTGTCAGGCGATGGGAGCCACAGACTCCCATTGTCCTGCATCGCCGCCGGGGTTGTCAGACACCCTGGCAGCGATGCCGCCCGACAGGTCGCCGGCGCGGGGCTGGAAGAGTCGCCCCGTCTAAACGGGAGATGGCAACGCTGGCGGGGGCGGCGAGAGCGTGCGCACCCCGCCATTCGCCGCCGACATCCCCAGCCCCGTCGCCCCGTGTGACGGGGCCCTAAGTGGTCTGGTTACAGTGTGGCAGTATTTCTCACTTGTATGTGGCATTATTGGTCTTGGTATAGTGGATTGTGGTCGATAATTTGTTATTTATGATATTAATGAGGTGAAGATTCTTTATTTCCAATGGAGATTAAATACTTGGAAGTTTAACCCTTCCCTGTCCTGTGACTATTAAATAGTGGCAAATATGCACTTTCAGAGGTTCTCCGGTGAAAACAAGTAATCATCTCTTCTAAGGCAATTGTGCATGTGTTCAGTATTTGGTGAGATTTTTACCTTAGAATATGTAGCCAAAACCAGGAGTGGGTAAAACAAATAAAGGAAAAATGGTGCCCCTGGTTTTATTATACTTTTCCTTCCGGTTTTGGTTACAAATGCTGAGGTAAAATACTGACCAAATACTCAACATGTCCATGTGGCCTTTGGCTAAGTGATAAGCTTTTCTCCCCATTAGAGTGGAGCTGATGCACAGCTCGACCACTGATCCGCTCAATCCCTCGGTGGCTGTGAGTGCTGTGTTTGGCTTTTTCTGGAAGCCCCAATGATGATGAATGGAGCCGCGGTCACATCATTACTGGCCGCTGCATTTTATAATGGGGATACAAGTGCCACATTCTTCTGACGATGCGGTTTCCACTGGTCGTATTTCACCAATAAATAAGTGATCACCTACCAAACCTGTGGATCACTGATAACTTGTTTCTCCAAAGAAATCCTTTAATGCAAACCACAGCAATTGTACATTACAGTTATGGTGAGCGCACAGTGATGTCCTGGAGACGCCAATATAATGGGTGTAACGGGTAACAGATATATATAGCATATATATATTGCATATAGCTGAAGGGTGGGCTCCTGTAGTCAATATCCCTGGTGGGCCCCAGGCACCCCAGTCCGACCCTGCCTTCCAGCACAAATTATGTTAGGCTTCTGTCAGGGAAATTACCTGACATTGTTAGAAACTGAATAAGTAATTGTTTGATTTACTGAAGACTCCATCTTGTCCTGAATTATGAGATGGTGTCTAAGTTGGATATGTCTAGGGAACATGTAAGGACATGTCCGTTAATGGCTCCATATGTCAAGATAAGATAAGGGCGTAGAGCTCTATGCCCTGTCAGGAGTTTTTGGGGACTTTTTGTGTCCCTCAATATCCTCATCTACCTTGCCAATTTCTGACATCATATGGAACCAATCAATGTATAGTAGACTGCTGGGTGTAACCAATAATTTGAAGTTCTATTCACTTGTATTAGCATATGCTTACAAATAAACCCTGTTGGGGGTGTCACCCCTTTAGGAATATTCTGACATAGAACACGGAGACTTGGTGTCTGTCATTCCTCCGTCCACTACACGCTGATAAAAATCTGGCAGCTTTCTTTGGTTTTCTCTACATAACCCAGCTGTTGACTGGAGAATCCAGGACATAATAAAATGGAGCTCTTACTGTAATGAACACAGTCTAGGGACCTGTATTTCAGCAATAACTACTAGTATTCTGGAGCCTTTCTCAGAGTTTGGTTCTGTAATCTATGAGAAGTGTTATCAGGACTCGGAGCTGTTGCCGCACAAAGATTATGATTGCACCATTGCACCATAAATTTAGATCCTATGCCAAATTGCCAAATTGCCCAAGTGCAGAATGTATAATCTGTACAGTCCTGAGAGGCACGCTCTAAAGGAGTATATAATGTAGAGTTTGGCTAATAGTCACGTTAGGCCATCTCTGGCTGCTGTTTTTTTTCTTTGCCAAAAAAAGGATTGTGGACTACTTCTATGTCTGGAATTCCATGATTTTAACCAGATTACAGTTTGTGACCCATATCCTATGACACTTGTTTCTGACCTTTTTAATCAGGTTACTGGTGCTAAAGGGTTCTCCAAACTTGATCTCCCGGGTAGCCTTTAATATGATTCAGGTCAATCAGGGGGATGAGTGGAAGTTATCATTTAACATGTCAGAGGGTCATTTAAAAATCTGGTGATGCCATTTGGCATGACCAATGCGTAGGTGGTTTTTCAAAACGTTATTAATGATGTGTTTGCTCACATATTGTGAAAATTTGTTATCATTTACTTGCATGACATTCTCATTTATTCTCAGGATTTTGGGTCAGATCTGAAACATATTTAACAGGTTTTGCAAGTTTTCAGTGAGAACAAGTTGTACCCAAAACTAGAAAAGTGTGTATTCACCTTTTAAGAACCTCCATTCTTGGGTTATTTTATTTCCACTTCTGGCTTTACGATCAGTGTTCAGCTAACTTTCTCTGAACATATTTATTAACTTAAAATTTTTCAAACGCCTGGCAAATTTGGATTCAGGATCGGGAACCCAAACATTTTCCTAAAAGCTGTGTTCAGAAACTGGATGAAATAAAGCATTACTGTGTTTTCAGTGATGCATTTCTTTTATTTCATGACTGTCTAGTATAGCGGGTGGGATGTGTTTAATGAGGGGAGGGTTTGGGGAGAGGTCAGAGGAGTGTCAGACTCCATTTTGTTTCCTGAAATTTACTGTGTGGATGATCCTGCAGACAATCAAGACACAGAAACCATACACAATGTTGACACACAAGGGCTTGTGTCATTGGCTGCCTAAGTCACATGACTCTCTTCATTTAAGAAGCAGACATGTCGCGTTGTTGCTATTTTGAGAATGTTGCTGCTTAGGGACAGTGCTGCTACACAGATTGCTAGCTACTCAATATTTTCTTTAGATATGAGGGTTGGTGGGTTGATCCAGAAATATGCATTTTTTGCTTAAAACAAGTAATTCCTAAATCTCTGTGCAATCCCAAAGATGCGTTATTTGCATAGAGGTGGGAGGAAACACCCCACAAAGAAATCCAAAGAGAAATCAACAGAGGAGGAATTAGACAAGGATTTCAATGTTCTTAAAATCTGTCATCCTATATAATTGACTGTAATCAATTAAAGTATTGTCAAAAAGGCTAAACGTCTCTCCAACGTACCATTTTGATCTGTACTAAACAATATTAGATGTCAATAGGTTTGCCAGAATATTGACAGTCTTGAAACATTTTTCGAGTACAGATATCATTGAGCTTCCAGCATCTGGTCATAAGGGGATGTATTAACCAAGGTGTGTATTGTTTCCATAATCAAGTGACTTATAAGAATTTTCTATTGGTAGATATGAAATCCAGAAAACAAGTCTCACCTATTGCTAGATCTGACAATTTTGTGACAAAAAATCCTACTTTTTATCCACTATGGCTAAATAAAGCGGTAAGAGGTGCAATATGTGACAAAAAGAAAGCATTTAGGGAATTAAAGCAAGTAGGTAGTGATGAGGCATTAAATAAATACAGAAAATTAAATAACATCTGTAAAAAGCAAATCAAGGCAGCAAAGATTGAGACAGAGAGACTCATTGCCAGAGAAAGTAAAAAGAATCCCAAAATATTTTTTAACTACATAAATAGTAAGAAACTAAAAAATGATGGTGTTGGCCCCTTTAAAAATAGTCTGGGTGAAATGGTGGATGAGGATGAGGAAAAAGCCAATATGCTAAATGACTTTTTTTCAACAGTATTTACACAAGAAAATCCCATGACAGACAATATGATCAGTGATAACAAAAATTCTCAATTAAATGTCACCTGCTTAACCCAAGAGGAAGTACGGCATCGTCTAAAAATCACTAAAATTGACAAATCCCCGGGCCTGGATGGGATACACCCCAGAGTGCTGCAGGAATTAAGTACTGTCATAGATAGACCATTATTTTTAATATTTAAAGATTCCATAATAACAGGGTCTGTACCACAGCACTGGCGTATAGCAAATGTGGTGCCAATATTCAAAAAGGGGACAAAAACTGAACTTGGAAATTATAGGCCAGTAAGCTTAACCTCTACTGTGGGTAAAATCCTAGAGGGTTTTCTAAGAGATGCTATACTGGAGTATCTGAAGAAAAATAACCTCATGACTAGGGATGGGCGAGTCTACTCGCTAGGACTCGTTACTCGGCGAGCAGTAAGGGACTCGCAGGACTCGGTACTCTGCGAGTTTCCCAGCGATTACTCGCACAGCAACGAGTCCAATGCAAATCAATATCAATCCTAGTTTTGTCAGAGACTCTGACAAAACTAGGATTGCCATTGACTTGCATTGGTCTGATTACTGTGCAAGTAATCGCAGGGAAACTCGCAAAGTAACTGCTGTTACTTTGCGAGCCGAGTCCAGCTGTCTGCTCTGTGCAGGCTGCCGCAGCTCCAGGGTCCTGCTCACAGAGATGATGTAGCAGAGCTGAGATTGTTCTCAGTCTGCTCATTCCCTGTGCATAGACATCTATATCTATGCACAGGGATGTAGCAGAGAGGACATCGCGTTTTGGACTACGTCGGACGGAAGAGGATTTTTTTAATTAAATATGGAGTCCCTAATGGCTTTTTTTTTATTTCTAATAAAAAAATTTCTCTATGTTGTGTTTTTTTAACCCTTTATTGGAGATTCTTAGTGGCCGGGTCAAACGTGGCCTGACATTAAGGATCTCGGGCTTAATACCAGCTTGTATAACAAAGCTGGTATTAACCCCTTTATTACCCAGCGTGCCACCGCCACCAGGGCCGCTGGAAGAGTGGGGTTCAGCGCCAGAGGATGGCTCTTCAATGAACGCGCCATCTTCTGGGGCGGCTGCGGGCTGCAATTTGCAGCGGGGTGTGCCCAGAAAGCTTGGGCATCCCTGCGCTGCAGATTCCAGCCCCCAGCCCCTGGACCATGGGCGAGGGGTTAATAAAGATGCAGTCCCTTTTTTAGGATTGTTTTATTGATTTTTCAGAAAACAAAATTACATGGGCTTCGCCGTATTTCTGGAACCAGCCGGATCCAGCAGGCAGCGACGGACTGCCCCCAACCCCTAGGTGCCTATTTGTACCTGGCCAGACACAAGAATATAGGGGAGCCCTTTTTTTTAATTATTTCATGAATTTCATGAAATAATTAAAAAAAAATGCGTGGGGCTCCGCGCAATTTCTATGTCTAGCCAGGTACAGCTAAGCAGCTGGGGGCTGGAATCCGCAGCGCAGGCAGGCCCAAGCTTTCTGGGCACACCCCGCTGCAAATTGCAGCCCGCAGCCGCCCCAGAAGATGGCACGTTCATTGAAGCGCCTTCTTCTGGCGCTGAACCCCGCTCTTCCAGCGGCCCTGGAGGTGGTGGCATGCTGGGTAATAAAGAGGTTAGGGCCAGCTTTGTATTATCAGCTGGCCCTAAGCCCGAAATTTATGGCGGTCACGCCAATATTAGACATGACCGCCATGAATTTCTATTAAATTGTTTTAAAAAAAACACAATACAGAGAAAATTTTTTATTACAAATAAAAAAAAAAGCCATTAGGGACTCCATCTTTAATTAAAAAAATCCTCTTCCGTCCGACATAGTCCAAAATGCGATGTCCTCTCTGCTCATCCCTGTGCATAGATATAGATGTCTATGCACAGGGATGAGCAGACTGAGAACAATCTCAGCTCTGCTACACACAGGAAGAGTAGGCGGGCTCTAGGACCCTGGAGCTGCGGCAGCCTGTACAGAGCAGACAGCCTGACTCCTTACCGTGCGAGTTTCCCAGCGATGCACAGTAAACGAGTCCAATGCAAGTCAATGCCAATCGTAGTTTTGTCAGAGTCTCTGACAAAACTAGGATTGCTTCAGGCTGAAGCTTCCGAGACACATCTGCGATTTGTAAATCGCACACTACTCGCTTCCCCATTTATTAACATTGGACTCGCTAGACTCGCAACGAGTAGCGAGTGCCGGGCTTGGACTCGCTAGAGTCAAGCGATTCCGAGTAATTTAGGACTCGCCCATCACTACTCATGACCCATTATCAACATGATTTTACGAAGGACCGTTCCTGTCAAACTAATCTAATAAGCTTCTATGAAGAAGTAAGTTCTGGACTGGACCATGGAAATGCAGTGTATGTGGTGTATATGGACTTTTCAAAAGCGTTTGATACGGTGCCACACAAAAGGTTGATACATAAAATGAGAGCAATGGGGATAGGGGAAAATATGTGTAAGTGGGTTAAGAACTGGCTTAGTGATAGGAAACAAAGGGTGGTCATTAATGAAACACACTCAGAATGGGTCACAGTTAACAGTGGGGTACCACAGGGGTCAGTGTTGGGCCCGCTTCTATTTAATATATTTATTAATGACCTTGTAGGGGGCATACAGAGTAGAATCTCAATATTTGCAGATGACACTAAACTCTGCAGGGTAATCAATAAAGAGGAGGACAATTTTATATTACAGGAGGATTTATGTAAACTAGAAGCTTGGGCTGCTAAATGGCAAATGCGCTTTAATGGGGATAAATGTAAAGTCATGCACTTGGGCAGAGGAAACAAAAGGTATAATTATGTGCTTAATGGTAAAACACTGGGCAAAACTGTCACTGAAAAATACCTGGGTGTATGGGTAGATGACAAACTCACATTTAGTGGCCAGTGTCAGGCAGCTGCTGCAAAGGCAAATAAAATAATGGGATGCATTAAAAGAGGCATAGATGCTCATGAGAGAGAACATCATTTTACTTCTACTCAGGTCACTAGTGCGACCACACTTAGAATACTGTGTACAATTCTGGTGTCCGGTGTATAAGAAAGACATAGCTGAACTAGAGCGGGTCCAGAGAAGAGCGACAAAAGTCATTAGAGGACTGAGGGGTCTGCAATACCAAGACAGGTTATTAAACTTGGGGTCATTTAGCTTGGAAAAAAGAAGGCTTAGGGGTGATCTTATAATGTATAAATATATGAGGGGACAGTACAGAGACCTTTCTAATGATCTCTTTACTCTTAGGCCTGAGACTGGGACAAGGGGGCATCCTCTACGTCTGGAGGAAAGAAGGTTTAATCATAATCACAGATGCGGATTCTTTACTGTAAGAGCAGTGAGACTATGGAACTCTCTGCCATATGCTGTTGTAATGAGTGAGTCACTACTAACATTTAAGAAGGGCCTGGATGCCTTTCTTGAAAACTATAATATTATCAGTTATACATACTAGATCCTTTGATAGGGCGTTGATCCAGGGAATTAGTCTGATTGCCGTATGTGCAGTCAGGAAGGAATTTTTTCCCCCAATGTGGAGCTTAGTGTTGCCACATGGTTTTTTTTTGCCTTCCTCTGGATCAACATGTTAGGCTATGGGTTGAACTAGATGGACTTAAAGTCTTCCTTCAACCTTAAAAACTATGTTACTATGTTACTATGTTACTATGTTACTATGTTACTATGTAAGATCACCTGCACTGGACAAATTTCAAGAATCTGTGCAGCGTGATTTTGATAGACTTGCATAAATCTATTGATCATAGTGTTTCCCATAATCGATTGTGACATTTGAGACATGCTTTGAATAGATTGAGAGATAATGATGAGTACCTTACAATTCTTTGTAAGGGGGGGGGTTCTGTGGTCCTTTTAAATACATCATTATACATTTCCCTTAAAGTGGAACTCCAGGGAGAGAAAACCTTTTAGTACAGTCCTTGCCCTCCTACATGATGAAGCAGAGCCGTACACAGCAGTTCTAAGATCTATAGATCACTTATAAATCGATAAAATCATACCTACTCCTCTATTCTGGCCCCCACCTAGTTGTCTGCACATTGCCCCCACTTAATTGTAAAGTGCTGCAGAATATGTTGGTACTTTATAAATGAAATGTATTATTATTTATTATTATCCTTTATCAATTACGTCAATGATAATCAATTCTTAAATTCACTCATTGTTAGAATGGGTATTCTGTAATTTTTTTCATTTAAACATCACTGGGGATCATGTTTCAGGTAATATCTCCACATATACATACCGCAAAGAAATCAGTGGGAATACTAATCTAATGGCATGTCACTCATGAAGTACAACTATAAGCATACCAATGGGAAAAATAATTAGGGCTTGAAAAAAAGTCAGGATCTCTATGTAAGGGAAGAGAATAATATTGTGTCTAGATTGAAGGAGCCCATTTATCTTCTCTGGTCAATGACAAGGGCTAGGAATAAAGTTGCCAATTTAGGCAGACAAGAACTCCTCACTTATAAAGAAAAAAAATAGATCCGTAAGTAGCAAACCAGTTGCTGTTGTTATGTTTAGTCAGGAGTTCTTCCCTATTAATATTGTTAATAATTTTTTTCCATTCTATTACAGGATGAAAAAATACATGTTTTAGTACAGGATGGCCTGGATTTCTCAGCTAAAAGAGCCCTCACTATTGGCTGCTCACTTTTTCCAGATTTGGTCAGGTACAATAGTGATAGTGGAAAATCCACTTGGTTGCATCAATTGGGTGCCTACAAATGTGATCAAAATCGATGTTCTTGCTGCATTTATATTAATAAAAGAAATACAAACACTATTGATAACAAGAACTTTGTAATCAAACAATTTATAAACTGCAAGACTAACCATGTTGTGTACCGCATTCAGTGTACTCTACGCAATCTTGAAGATGTTGGTTGTACTGTTAGAAAATTGAAACAGAGAATAAGCGAGCATTTCAGGGATGCTCGCAATGCCGATACTATTAATTCGTCAAGTCTGTCTAAACATTTTTTATGTACACGCAGGCACCCTTTCACATTTTTCAGTATGCCGAATAGAGTGGGTCAACAGGCCAACTAGAGGTGATTTGCGCTTGTCCTTACTAAATTGTGAAACATACTGAATCCTGATGATAAACTCCTCTGTACCCAATGGAATGAATAAAAGATCTGACCTGATTTTATATTATTGAGGTGCATGTGCTTGGCTTTGTAGCATGTTGCAATAAAATTATTTATTATCATGCATACTATTTCACCAATTTGGAATGTTTCTATTTGGCTCTATTAGCAAACATCATTCATAAGGCATTTTTCTAAATGTAATATTTTTTTGCCTAAAAATATTTTTGCAGGCTTATCATTAATGTCATAGCCTTGATATGCTTTTAAAGCTTTAATTCATGCCATCTAGTCATATTCAACATTGTATATTATGCTGTATGTGTACTTTATGATTTGTAATGCACTTGATCAATTTGTTCTTATCTATGTTTTCTTTTTTTTCTATGTGAAATGTACCGTATTTTCCGCACTATAAGGCGCACCTAAAAGACTAAGATTTTCCCAGAAATCATAGGTGCGCCTTATAGTGCAGTGCGCCTTATATACGGATTTTTCCAGGAAAATTTAGCACCCCCCAGAAAATAAGGCATACCTTTGTGCCGCAATATCCTCCGTCCCCGCCATTTCCCTCTGTCCGGTGCCCGCCTGGCATCGCTGTGCGGGGGTGCGATCACCAGCCGCCATTCCCGCCATCCATGCTGGTGCCGGGGCCTGCCTCACATCACTGTGCGGGGACGCGATCACCAGCCGCCGTCCCCGCCATCCATGCTGGTGCCGGTGCCTGCCTCACATCACTGTGCGGGGACGCGATCACCAGCCGCCGTCCCCGCTGTCGTGTCCGGTGCCGCCGCTGCATCGGGCGCGCTCACAGCCCAGGAGCCCATCAGCCAATCACAGCTCCGCCCAGGAGCCTTGAGCCAATCCGAGGCCAGCTGACGTCAGCCCATAGCCTCTGATTGGCTGAGGGCTCCAGCGCTGTCATTGGCTGTGGGCTCCAGCGCTGTGATTGGCTGAGGGCTCCAGCGCTGTGATTGGCTGAGGGCTCCAGCGCTGTGAGTGCCTTGCCACACAGTACAGTAAGTGTGTGTGTGTGTCTGAGTGTGTATGTGTGTGTGTGTCTGAGTGTGCGTGTGTGTGTGTCTGAGTGTGTATGTGTGTGTGTCTGACTGTGTGGGATGCTGGAGGGTGATGGGAGGCTACACAGGGATACTGGAGGGTGATGGGAGGCTACACAGGGATGCTGGAGGGTGATGAGAGGCTACACAGGGATGCTGGAGGGTGATGAGAGGCTACACAGGGATGCTGGAGGGTGATGAGAGGCTACACAGGGATGCTGGAGGGTGATGGGAGGCTACACAGGGATGCTGGAGGGTGATGGGAGGCTACACAGGGATGCTGGAGGGTGATGGGAGGCTACAGAAGGATGCTGGAGGGTGATGGGAGGCTACACAGCGATGCTCGAGGGTGATGGGAGGCTACAGAGGAATTTTTTTTATAGTAATATGGTCGCCCTTATAATCCGGTGCGCCTTATATATGGACCAAGACGGCTTAAAAGTCATTTTTTGAGGGTGCGCCTTATAATCCGGTGCGCCTTATAGTGCGAAAAATACGGTATGTGAAAAAAACACGTTCATTATTTGTAAATTGTTCCCACCTGCCAGATGGTTTTATATGCTGTTGATAAAACTCCATCTGCAAGCATTAAGTAAAGTCCACTTAGGACAGAAATGCATTGCCCCTCCACCTTTTTCCATTCCTCCCTTTTCTTTGCTTGTTGTGCTCCCTTTTTGTGCCCTCATTGGTATGTTTTTTTGCCTATATCACTTGGAGTATGTTACTTGCAATACATTTTTCTGACCTGGAATTTCCTGGGTGCTGGTCCTACTTCTCTGGATACTTCTGCTTCTGGCCGGGCTCTGCCGCAAGTGAGCTGAATGCGCTTCTTTAGGATTATTGTCAAATCTCTGTTCATAAAATAAGCTTTCTTCACTTCAAACAAGTCATTGTCAAATCTCTGTCCCTCAAATAAGTTTTCTTAGCTTCAAACTAGTCATTTTCAAATCTATGTTCACAAAGTCTTTTTTTTGCCTTAAACAGGTCATTATCAAATCTCTGTTTTCAAATAGGCTTTTTTTTATCTTAACCAAGTCATTGTCAAATCTCTGTTGTCAAATAGGCTATTTAGGCCTCAAATATGTTAGTGTCAAATCTGTGTACATTAAATACAAGGGTAAATTCACAAGGTCATGGTGGGGAGGGGAAAAGGCATGGTTTAAGGGGGAATGGGCTTGGTGGTCAAGGTGTACATAGGGAGGTGCTACTGCTCATATTAGTAAAAGCTGTACTGAACAAACACTGATTCACCCTATCCAAAGACAAGTGACAATTTCTGTTACTGTTACTGAACGGGCAACTCAGTAGCTCAGAAGAGAAGGTAGAGAAGTAGAAAGACAAGTAGGTTAGGTTGCAGATTCCTGCACAGAGACTGAATGCTACAACCATGACAAGCACTGCATCCTCCGCCACAACTCTGGCTCTGGCCAGCAGCGGGTTTGCAATTCGCTGGGGCAACAAGTGTTACCCAGCCTGGGCTTTTTTAAGACCACAAAGGATGACTCAACTCATGTTATTTGCCAAGGTTTAAAAAAACATATATGTAAGGAAAAGTGGCGGTTTCTGGGAAGCTCAAAAAAGGAGGCAGAGGGGTAAATTATGAATACTTTCCTTTACTTTGCAATAAGAGAGAGGTCTTCACAACGCATTTCAGTGGTAAACTACACCTTCATCAGGTGAAGTTTTCAAAAAACAACTCACTAGAGGCAAGAAAATCTAATAGTTTGACTCCTTACATGCATGAACTGCCACATGGCCCTGCAACATGTGTTGCTCTGGTAAAGTTACTGTATTAACTGTGGCCTAGTGGGCCTCATCGAATACCATCCATCCGCCCCATCAAACACATCTGCTGCTTCTTCCTCTTCCGTCACCATGTCAAGTGTTGTCATATGCGTCTCTGGCCACAGAACCTTCACATCGGCGGTAAAGGCGCTGCTCTACAAGTTTTAAAATCGCCAAGGCTTGCGGGACAAACCACTGTATCCACCTCTTCATTCACTGCTTTTGACTCCTCCACCTCACCTACCCATTAATGTTGCATGTACAGTGCAGAGAAAAATCCCCCAACCTCCGCAATCAGGCAATCTTGAAAGTAAAATATCTTGGAGATGTGAGTCACACAGCTGAAGATTTATGGACAGCTATCCAGGCTGAGTTTGAGCAATGGCTTTCTCCACTGAACCTGGAAATAGGGATGGCCAAGTGCAATAATGGTGCAAACCTGGTGGCTGTCCTATGCCGGGGCAAATTCAGAAACATGCCATGCATGTCTCACATCCTCAACCTGGTAGTACAGTAATTTTTCTGTCACTATCCCAGACTGGATGAGCTGCTGCAGAAGACACGGTTGCTGTGTGCTCAATTCTGCCATTCACACCCTATGGCTCATCAACTAGCATTTCTACAGAGGTCTTTTGGACTGGTTAGCCAGTTCATATGCGATGTGCTGACACAGTGGAATTCCACTCTGCTCATGTTGCAGTGACTGTGGCAGCAGCAACAAGTCCTGGTGCAGTATGTCATCACGTGTACACTGAGGTATCGCAAGCCGAAAATGGTGCCGATGACGCTTCTGCAGTGTGCACAGATCAAGGACCTCTGCACTCTTCTACACAGCTTCAAAATGACTACAAAGATGGCTAGTGCTGCAGATGCCATCATCAACATTACTATTCCGGTCATCTACTTGCTGAAGCACACTTTGAATAGTCTGCAGAAGTAGGTGTGTGTTTCCAGAGGAAGAGGAGAAAACAGAGGAGGATGCGGAAGTGATATAAAGATCCCTAAGGTCCAGACTATCAACTTCGCAAAGGTAGATGACATGGAAGAGTGGAGTAAAGTGATGAAAGGGTGCTCATGGTACCAGACAGACTGTTGGTGAGGGTATGGAGAAAGAAGTGGATGATGAGCTTGCAACAGTCAGAAGATGAAGGAATGATTGATCCCCTCTCTGTTGTCTGTGGTTGGTGTGAGGTGATGGATGAAGCGAGCTTAAATGTTACCCCACTACCAACACAGCAAGGATTTGGACCTCATGGACCTCATGGAAGCGTCCAACACATTAACGAGTTCTTGCTGAAAAATCTGCAACATGAAGGCCGCATATTTAGGATTACAAAGAGTGCTGACTACTGGGTTGCCACTTTACATCCACGTTATAAGAGTACATTTTGCCAAATGCTTCCTCCTTTGGAAAGAGACGTGCGCATGATGGAGGATCAAAACAAGTAATAACTTATACACAATCTTAGGAGTAGTTTTCCCCAGACAGCAGTGAACCACAGAGTATGCATTGCAGTTCTAGGTTTCCAATCACGGGAACATCAAATCATCATTGCAGAAACATTACCAGCAGCAGATTAACTGTCAGAAGCAATTTCTGGGAATCGTTTGACCAATTTTGTAGACTATCCTTCTCACAGAAGGTGTCTTTAGTGCTGCTGGTGGTGTCTTCATGGTAAATGCATCTGGTTTTCCCTTATAAGCATAGACTGCCTAACGTTCATCAAGTTGAACAAATCATGGATTTACAAGACTTTTCGATCACATTTCCAGACTTGGCAGGCTAAGCAATAATGTACTTCTCAATGTGCTGCAATGATCTCACCATTATACATTTTCTACTCTGGGTCAATTGATGCCATTTTTTTCATGTCTGGCCCTAATTTTTTTCAAATGGGAGACTTAGTGGGATCTTCTTGCATGTTTCCTGAATTACCAGGGTCTCTGACCACCATGTGTACACCTGTGACTCATCCTGTTCTTGATCAATGTCCTTCAAATGGTAGGCCAGGCACTGTTCCAGACTCTGTGCCATGCATCCAGGCTGTGCCATTATACAATTTCTACTCCGGGTCAATTGATGCTGCTTTCGTGGCGTCTGGCCCTAATTTTTTGAAATGTGGAGACTCTTATTGGGGTCTCCTTCTTCTGTGTTTCCTGAATTTACCAGGTCTCTCTGAGCATGAAGCCAATACCTGTCTCTCATCCTCAGTTCCAGATCAATGTTTAACCTTCAAGTGGTAGGCCAAGCCTTGTTTTAGACTCTGTGCTAGGCATCCAGGTTGTATCATTAAACAATTTCTACTCTGGGTAAATTGATGCTACCTGTCACTCATCCCTGTGTTCCTGATAAATTTTGAAGCTTGAAATATTGTGCCAGGTCATAATGCACCATGATAAAAATTTTAACTCTGGGCAATAGATTACACTTTTCCTGGTGTCTGCCCCTAATTTAAGCTGTTTTGATAGCTTTTATGATCCCCTGATGGTGTTTTCTATGCCTTTGATTTTGCCCCCCATTGAATTCAATGGGGTTCGGAAGGTTTGTCGAACTGTACGTCAAACTATTCGGGAAACTTATATAAGTTTAGCGAACTAAGCCGAACTTTTATAGGTTCGCTCATCTCCATTTATGATGGATATCTCTAAAGTACAGGTTATATTATCATATGTCCGTTCGGAGATCCTTAAGGCGCTGCTCCTTTTTAGGGGTTTGCAACTTATTGCAGGAAATTTTAAAGATTTTTCAGCCATTGCAAGTCCTCTAACTAACATGACTAAAAAAGGTACACTTTTTTTTAACTGGTCTTAGGATGCCCTATGCACATTTGACTGTCTAAAAAAAGTTTTGCGTCAGCACCCATAGTAATACAGCCTGATGTGTCTTTACCCTTCACTGTGGAGGTTGATGGATCAGAGGTGGAGCTGAATTGTCCCAAGGCCTATCTGTTGGTAAACTACATCCATGTACTTTCTTTTCCAAGAAGTTATCTCTGTTGTAATTATGACAAAAGTAATAGGGAACTGCTCACTAGCAAATTAGCATTTGAGGAGTGGTGACACCATTTGGAGGAAGTACTGTAGCTCATCCTGTTATTGTTATTATGGATCATAAAAACCTCCTTTACACTGAGTAGGTTAAACGTCAGTGGTCGTTGTTTTCAATAGGTTTAACTTTTTTATAACTTTTTGTCCTGGGTTTAAAAACACTGACGTGGATACATTGTCCAGGAGTTTTCGAGGGGAAGGAACCTTGTGAGGAATTTATACTCATCCTGCAGAAAGACGTTATGGTGTCAATGCTCTGTACTAAAGTTTAATCTGAGATTGCGAAGGACCAGAATTAGGCACTTTCTGGGGAACAAGCTAACAAGTTATTTGTTCCCCTGAATCTTCACTTTAGGTTTATGGGGGAACATTATGATTCCGTCTTGGCTGGTGACACTGGGGTGAAAGGTAATGTGGGCCTCCTATTGCATCATTTTTAGTGTCCCAATATTTGGATGGATCGCATCGCATTTTCATCCATCAGGTCGTCTGCCACGGAGTGTCCCTAACAAGCCATGGAAAGACATCTCTATGGACTTTATTATGGATTTTCCACTCTCTCCTAGTAGCACAGTCATTTTTGTTGTGGTGGATAGGTTTTACAAAATGTAACATTTTATCGCATTACGATCATTACCCAAAACTAAAACTTTAGTACAGGTTTGCGTGAGATTGTAAGACTCCATTATGTCCCGTCTGCTATTGTGTCTGATAGAGGAACTCAATTTAAACTCATGCTTAGGGATTAAACTGTTGCAGTTGTCGGCATTGCATCTGCAGTCCAATGGGCAAATGGGTTGCATGAATCAGAATTTGGAGCAGTATTTATACTGTTTTGCCTCTGACAATCATGAGTAGTGGTCCTCGGTCCTTCCTCTTGCAGAGTTTGTGATCAATAATTGCATGAGTCCTCTGGTATATCGCCTTTGTTTTGTGTCTATGGTCACCATCCCCAGTTTTGCACATTTCGGGATGGGCAATAGTCCAGGGTACCTGAGGACCAATTGAGCTCAGCACTATCTGCTGCATGGGAGAACATTCAGCAACACTTGCATAATATGGGCTCTAAGTATAAACGTAAGGTTGATTGCAAATGTGTGCCTGAAGGTACCGTTACACGGCACGGTGTTGGAACGATGTCGGCAACGATCTCATGGGCGCGCAGTCGTTTCAGACATCATTTTGACATTGTTGGTGAGATGTCACACGTCTAGATATCGTGACCGAACATCAACGATCCTGCATGTCGGACATCACCTGAACGACACAGCGATTGATGTTGGCGGTCATTATCACGACATCACACAGCACAACCCCAAGCTCAATGTGGGCGTACTGTTTGACAGAGGCTGGGAGATAGGCATGCCAGAGTGTGTTTTGAATCAGAGAGCATATAGTATAGCTCGACCACCGTTTAGGTGCACAAGGGAAAAATAGGCCACAAAGTCTTTAAATATATCCCCGGCACACAATAAAAGAAGAGAGATGATTATCCTTTTTGTGTTTTTTATTTTTGAAGGTGAAAAACAGGTTGTACCACACAACGTTTCGGCTCCAGTTGAGCCTTTCTCAAGTGAGTCTGTGTATTATATGAATAAACATAAAAAAAGAAGTGAACATCAAACATATTGAATCAAGTTTCTTTTGTCTAAAGTGCTCCTTGACTTGATGGTGTTGCCCCTGTGAATAAAAAATCTATAGGTTGTGACGGGACGTGAAATATCCTCAAAGTGACTGTGTGTCTGTGGTGGTGACAATGGTGTTGGTGTAGTGCAGAGTGAAGTGAAGGGGGGGAGTTCTCTGTTGTAGGGGAGAGCTAGGAAAGGAGTGAGTGAGTGGATAAACGTATGTGTTTTTATAGGACAAGGGGGCTAGAGGGATGGTGTGAGAGTGATGGATTGGGGGATTAGAGGTTAGAGTGGTAGAACATGCGCTGGAACTATAATATGTCTCGGTTATGAAGATTTAGGTGTTCAGAGCTGAGTATGGGGATGATACTCAGCTCTGAACACCTAAATCTTCATAACCGAGACATATTATAGTTCCAGCGCATGTTCTACCACTCTAACCTCTAATCCCCCAATCCATCACTCTCACACCATCCCTCTAGCCCCCTTGTCCTATAAAAACACATACGTTTATCCACTCACTCACTCCTTTCCTAGCTCTCCCCTACAACAGAGAACTCCCCCCCTTCACTTCACTCTGCACTACACCAACACCATTGTCACCACCACAGACACACAGTCACTTTGAGGATATTTCACGTCCCGTCACGACCTATAGATTTTTTATTCACAGGGGCAACACCATCAAGTCACGGAGCACTTTAGACAAAAGAAACTTGATTCAATATGTTTGATGTTCACTTGTTTTTTTATGTTTATTCATATAATACACAGACTCACTTGAGAAAGGCTCAACTGGAGCCGAAACGTTGTGTGATACAACCTGTTTTTCACCTTCAAAAATAAAAAACACAAAAAGGATAATCATCTCTCTTCTTTTATTGTGTGCCGGGGATATATTTAAAGAGTGTGTTTTGATGCGCCCCTACCACTCCGATTGGTCGCCACAACTGCATTGGTCAGCCTTGTCTGGCAAGATGGGCACTTCATTACCGCATTTGCCCTTTCTACCATCTCGCCATTCAAGTCTATTTTCATTTGTTTATGGTTGTGCAAGACACTGCGGTGTCCCCAAACTGTCCCACAGAAATGCTTGAGAGCCACTGTTGACTATACAATGTTTGGCTATGTGTACGTGTTGTTTTCACGTATGTAAGCTACACACAACACTATGTACATATGTGTATGCATATTACGATGCATGTATTAAGTCTGTGTGTGTGCAGACATGTATGTATGTGTGTAGTGATGTGTACATATATTTGTACCTTCAATACTGGAAGTGTGTATGTGTGTGTGTGTACAGATACCCATGTGTAAATCCATCTATATGGAGAGGGAGAGATAGAGAGAGCATACAGTGTGGGCCAAATGGCTTGACCAGTGTACTGTACATGTGTAGACAATGCTGCAGGGACCCCTCATCAAATGTTTGGCCTTTCTGCGTCGGCTGAACCACGCCTGA
Source organism: Allobates femoralis (assembly GCA_033576535.1). Taxonomy (NCBI): domain Eukaryota; kingdom Metazoa; phylum Chordata; class Amphibia; order Anura; family Aromobatidae; genus Allobates; species Allobates femoralis. The sequence continues at coordinate 380,553,419 of JARQOC010000003.1, forward strand.
ATACTGTGATTGGCAGAAGCAACAGCATTCTTATTGGTCGAATGCCCTTTAAAAGAAGGTGTTCAAGATGCATCTTGTTGCTGTTTCTCCAAAGCAGCAAGGAGGAAGGTGGTCTTGCTCATACTGCAGGACTGACTGTAGATATTGAGTACTGTTGATCATCTTCATCTGTCCAGTCTTCTAATGTTGTTATAAGTGAATGTAAAAAAAGCCTATGGTAATGTGGCTTGCCCACTGTTGTAGAAGTTGCCTTTTATAATGGTGATACTGTCTTTTGGAATGCCCATGTCCAGCTCCTGAATGGTGTTTACTACATAATATGCCCCTGCACAGTTTACCTGACATATGGTAGGTATCCTGGTAACAGACAGGGGTTTTTTTGGCTTAAAATAAGAATTTTCATGCTGTAAAGTCTGAAACACAATACTAATTTAGGGTATCAAGGGCAAATTTGTTGACCTATCTGATGCACTGGCCATTGCATGTGAGTCCAAATAAGATTGCCAGTTTTGGTATAACATTCCGACTATTACCATTCTGCCATATGTTTGGTTTGGTATGAAGGGGTCACATATGTGTTGACACTTGACTCTTTCAAGCTTGCAATTTCACATGTAGGTGCCCCAATCAATGATGTGTGGTCCTGCGCTAAACCTGGACATGTTTGGTGTACAGGTAGCACATCATACATATATCTATGTATGTTCCTTAAAGTAATTTTAATGTTCTCTTTCAGATGGTGGAAAATCAGCAGTTTGTCCGGGAATTCATAGCTATGTACAAGGGGCATGAATGCCTCTGGCGGACGAAGTCACCTGCGTATAAGAACAAGCAGGTGAAGGGAGTGGCGTATGCCAATCTTGTCACACTGGCTCAGCAGCACCATCCGTCTGAGCAGTGTGACGAGAAGTTTGTGAAGTCCAAAATACAGTCCCTGCAGACAGTGTTCAAACGGGAACACAAGAAGGTGCTCCAGTCCAGGGCATCTGGCATCAGAACTGAGGATCTCTATGTATCAACACTGTGGTACTATGAGCTCCTCATGTTCCCCCTGGACCAGGAGCCACTTCATCCCGGCACATCCAGCAGGGACTGTACACAAACTGCATCCGCCACTCCTGAGCCAAGCGCTTCGCCAGAGCATGTAAGTACTGTAGTGATGTAGCTATGAACAAGCATTGTTTTTTTAATTAACTTGGGGTATTACATTGTGGTGTAACATAGTACCGTCTAGTGACCAACAAATTAACCCTTATGCAAAAGGTCATGGCTGACATAGTGTCCTCATATTTGCTCATTACAAGGTGCCAACATCCACCAACCTCACCATGCTTGTCATTCTGGTAATTTGGCCAAATTGTGTTTAACGTCACATATGTCCCCATCAAAACACAAGCAGTCATGGTAGATATGGTATCCAATACTAGGCCAAAGCACTCAAAAGAAATGTGTGGCAGAATTGATCGTTGGCCATGGCAAGTGTTTGAACAATATGTTTTTATCTTTGCTGGCTCCTGAAGAACATAGCTCAAGCCAGGCATCGGCATCCCTCGAGAAATTTTCCCCCTATCAACATCACAGGGGGAGGTGGTAAGTGAGCCCAGTGTGCAGTGCCCTGGCACAGGCTTCACAGTTCGGAGGCGACGCCCCCCCCACGCCCACAACCACTGAGCTTGGAGCCTGGGCAAGAAGGGTGCTGCTCCACCAGGAACAGCGCCTAAACACGGGCATTGGGCTCCTTGTCAGCGAGCGAGTGTCGAACATGGAGGCCCACAAGCATCGGTGCGTCGAGGGGATCATACACCTGGCGCTGGATGCGTCCGACGCTGGGACACTTACCCCCCCGAACCATCCAGGTGGAACCACCGGAGCCGCCATCATTGTCCCAGGGCATGAGGACTCCTATGCCTGGCCCCGGACAGACTCCTGCTATGCAGAGGGTCCCCAGACCATCCTACCCTCTGCATACGGCAGAACCATATTCCTATGGGGATATGGGTCCGGATGCCTCATCAGCTCCTGCAGCTGATTATGACCCTGAAGAGACACGCTTCCACCAACTGTAGTGTGCATTAGCACGGTAGCAAGTTTATTTTATGTTATACACAAGATGTGTGTTATTTTTTTGTTTGATATTTCACTGAAAACCACAAATCAAACAATGTGTGTCGTGTTCATGTTATTTTAGAACAAACTTGCCATGTAGTGTACTAAGGGGCTTAAAGCCACTTTTGGCAGGTGAAGGCCACCAGCAGGCCACTTTTGCATTACCACATGGTGAGAGGTATTAAGGAGTTTGATGTCACACTGTTTTTCTCCACAGTGTTGTTTCTGTATGTGTAGGAATTCTGCCTACATGTGTAGTCAAGGTATCACCCAGCCCGTTAGAAAAAACCCGTTTGAAGGCCCACACACACTGCTTGTGTTTTCCCCTAACTTTGCATTTGACAGTTTGAAATCATAACACCAACTGACAAATTGAAATATTGTACAGCATGCAGTGTGTGGGAACCTCGAGGCATAGAGTTTAAGACCCCTGGTAACAACACATCTATCTGTACACACAAAAGGGCACACAATGGTCCGCATCCCCAGTTCAGAAATGGCAAACCATGGTTTTGTTTTAACACGTATGTTACCTGTTGATCATTTTCAAAGAATACTGAGGCATATATGACATCTCGCATTCACTGGGAAAGGGAAAGGGAAAAGGCCGCTCCACTGCCCATATCCTCCTGGATTCCTGCACCTGGTGTGGCAGCTTTGGCAACTGCCCAGGAAACAATGTAAAGTGGAAACCACCGGTGCTTGTCTTCATAAAATTTTGTTCTTTATTGTTAAATGAAATTTATAAAATCATTCAGCGTGCTAGCTGGGCGCTAGACGCGTTTCGGAAGACACAACTTCCTTAATCATTAGCCAATTAGGCTAATGATTAAGGAAGTTGTGTCTTCCGAAACGCGTCTAGCGCCCAGCTAGCACGCTGAATGATTTTATAATTTTCATTTAACAATAAAGAACAAAATTTTATGAAGACAAGCACCGGTGGTTTCCACTTTACATATATGACATCTCGTTCACTTTTATTTGGCCAGATATTATGTTAGGACAACAGGTCCTTTTTTTGAATAGTACCTTTCATTTTTTTGTTGGGAAAAGTGATTTTGGTGGCCAATATTTTTTTTTTTTTTTTTTTAATTTTGGCACTTTTTTTTTTAAATGCTTTTTTTTAACAAATTGCAACAAAACACAATATAAAAAGTCAGTGAACAATACACACAAAACAATGACAAACAAACCACAAAACCAAAAAACAAACAACACTCATTCACGGTCTGCCGGAGACGAGGGGCCACCAGCATGCTGGGCTGAAATCATCCTGTGGAGCAGGACACCCAGGCGGTTTAGCTCGGCCTAAGCCCGTTGGTAGCAGTGTACCAGCTCCAGCAATGATGGGACACCTATAGTGATGAGAAAACACAATCAGTAAGCTGCTCATGTGTGGGTGGGAAAGAAATGTGAATGTTTAATGTTATTTAACGGTTTCCATCATCTCCTATGGTGTCCCTTTTGGGGGATTGTGAGGGGCTCAATGCCCACTCCACATCAGTAGCTCCTGTGGCTGATGAAACAGAAAAACAATCATACGGTGAAAGTGGCACAACCTCTTTTTTTAAAGGATGGGAACACATTTACTATTGACACTTAGGGTACCGTCACACAGTGCAACGGCACCGGAGATGTCGGCGGCGACGAGCGGGAGCGCACTCGTTTTTGGTGCCCCACCAGCGTCACCATTCCCCATTTACTTTTTTTTTTTAACCATTAGATTTTCATTATTGAAAATATACCATACATAAATGCTCCTTAACTCAAGGCGAAATACAAAAGGCATTACAAAAAGGGGGAAGACAAGGGAAATAGGAAGGAAAGCAAGGGGGAAGGCCAGGGGCTAACATGTGCGATATAATATGACATTCCATACATGTAGATTACATAAAACCAGTATTAAACAATTCCAGAAAAGAAAACGTCACTGTAAAAGGTATGCAGGGATATCAGAGGCTAAGGAGGAAGAGGTCCAGGGGTCCCACCACGAGAGAATCTTATTCTTCTTAGACAGGGAAGTGGCGGTGAGGGTCTCATAGCAAAAATGAAGGTTTAATTTATTAATCAATTCTGACCTGGAAGGAGCAGTAGGGGCTTTCCAATGTGCAGCTATACAGTGTCTAGCAGCGACCAGTACATTTGAGATAATAGGTCGCAGGGGGAAGGGGAGGTCCACTAAGGAGATACCCAGAAGAGCCAGTGGGCTTGTTAGAGTAAAAGGTAGATGAGTCACCTCGATTAGAATTGCTTCAACCTGACGCCAAAAAAGCATTAATTAGAGGACATTCCCACCAGACGTGTGCTAGGGTTCCCGGAGAACCATATCCCTTCCAACAGGAGGAGGAAGGAGCCAGATGGAGTTTGGCCAGCCGTACCGGAGTCATATACCACTGTAAAAGTAGTTTCCTAGCCTGCTCCATGTGACCCACACGTGAGGAAAATTTCGACGGGTGAGAAAGTGCAAAGGCCCAGTCATCTCCCGAGGCAGTAAAAGAAAGTACAGATTCCCACGAGTCCATACAAGGAAGTCTATGCTGGACCCCATGGAGCAGCAAGGAGTTATACAGAACCGACACCCAATGCGAAATAGTGGTATTGGGTTTAAAGAATCTTTGACCCAAGGAGTCTGCAATAGTCAGGGGATCCTTAAACATATGTATGTTACGTAGAAGACTATGAATTTGTTTATATGAAAAGTAAACTGAGTCCGGAAGGGAGAAACGGGTCTGAAGAACTGAAAAAGGTAGGATATCAGAGGGACCAAAAAGATCAACAATATGCACTATTCCAGATTGCTTCCAAGGAAGGACAGAAACACTATCAATGACCTCCCTCAGAGCGTCCAGTGAGACATAGCGTGCTATATGTGGAAAAACAACCGGGCAAACAGACGCCCAGAGTTTAATAGCGGCAGACATGGTAAGCAAGATACTCCCAGGTACGCTAGACCGCAGAAGGGAGGCCTCTAATAGACGACTGAGGGAGCCCCTCGGGGCAAAATAAGATTCAATCCGTAGCCAAGGGATGTTAGAGGCCCCATCCCACCATAACTTGAGAGGCTCCAGCACAGCCACCCTATAATAGGCTACCAACATAGGGACTCCCAATTTCCCCCTGGAATAGGGGAGCACCATCCACCTCCTCTTAATTCTATGCGGTTTGTTACTCCAAATAAAGGAATCTATAATGGATTGAAACAGAGAGAGGTGTCTAGAAGAAATGTGAAGGGGTAGGCACCTAAATAGGTAAATTAGTTTAGGTAGCAGCATCATCTTGACCACTTGTATGCGTGCCATCCATGAGAGTGGAGACTCAGAGAATTTCCCGACATCAGACCGAAGATCCGCAGCAAGAGCCTCACAATTTACACGTACCAAGTCAGCCAGGCGCGTCAATTTAATACCCAAGTAGGTGAAACCCATGGGTGACCACATGTACTGATAAGTAGATTGGATATGTGTTTGAAGTGACAAGGGGAGGAAAAGGGGAAAGAGAGTCGATTTAGATATATTGAGCTTATAGTATGAAACCGCAGAGAAATCACATAGAAGATCAGAAATCGCACGCAAGGAATGCTGAGGATCAGAGCAAGTAAAGACCACATCATCTGCATAAAGGCTAATCTTATATTCAGTAGGGCGCACCCGTATTCCTCTGATATCTGGGGACTGACGGGCGATGGCAGCAAGAGGCTCCATAATCAACGCAAAAATTTGTGGAGAGAGGGGGCAGCCTTGCCGTGTGCCATTAGAAATGGAGAAAGTCTGAAATTGGAAATCAGAGGCCCGAACTGAGGCACTTGGATTGGAGTATAAGGCCATAATGGCTCGAATAATAATGGCACTAAAGCCAAACTTACTTAAGGTCTTCTCCAGATACCCCCAGTGCACCCAATCGAACGCCTTCTCTGCGTCAAGTGAAAGGAATGCACTGGGGAGGTGCCCCCTCTCCACCACATCCAGCAGATTTATCAGACGCCTCATGCCATCCCTCATATGGGAAGACGATTGGCCCATAGTTTGGCATAGATTTTTACATCTGCATTGAGTAGTGCAATGGGGCGGAAGTTAGAAGGTGTGATAGGAGGTTTGCCCGGTTTGGGGAGGGTGGCTACCGAGGCCTCCAAACCCTCTCATCTAATGGAGCCATAGTGAGCCCAGTAGTCAAAAAGGCGTATGAGGTACGGACCCAGGACAGGCAGGAACTGGGCATAGTAGGGAAAGGAAAACCCATCTGTGCCAGGGGCTGAAGACTTTTTAGACTCTTTTATAATTTGGGAGATTTCAGAGAGTAGAATCGGGGAGTTTAATGATGAGAGCTGCGCAGGAGAAATGGTAGGAAGATCTGCCCTTTCCAGGAAGGCAGAGATATTATCAGAGGAGGGCTGGGGCACTGAAGTATCTTCCCACAGATTATAAAGATCAGAGTAATAAGAGGCGAATTCGTTAGCAATCTGGATGGTTTATAAATTTTCGCTGTGTCTGATTTGGTAATAAAGGGGATCCTAGCCTGGGATTCTCTTTTTTTGACACGCCTGGCTAACAGGGCACCTGCGCGGTCCCCCATGGCATAGTAGTTAGCCTTGGTTTTCCGAAGTGCATTTGCTGTAGAGCGAAGCAGTAGCTGCCGAACCACCAGACGAGCTTTGTTAAGGTCCGAAAGCAAAGCAGCAGAAGGGGAATGCTTGTGTTGAGACTCTAAAGTCACAATCTCAGACAAAGCACCCTTTAGGGTCTGAGTATATTTACGCTTCTGGATGGCAACAATTTTAAGAAGGTGACCCCGCATCACAGCCTTGTGTGCAAACCACAGCACATCTTGTTGAGTCTCCGGTAAATCATTAATACAGAAGAATTCCTTAAGAGAGGAATCCAAAAGGGAGACATTGGATTGGTCAGTTAGTAACTGAGTATTTAGGCGCCAGCATGAGGGACGGGTGATGGCCAAGGGGTCTTCAAGTGAGACTGTAACTGGAGCATGTCTGGCCATGAAATAATACCTATTGAAGCTGCAGTGCAGTGAGGGAGAGCCACATCGTCTACCAGGATATAATCAATCCTGCTATAAGTTGCGTGCCTAGAGGACATATATGTGGCACCCCTGCGGGGGATTGCCACAGGTTACACTGGTGCAAAATAGGATTGACACCTTGGTTTGTTCAGCACACAACACCTTCCACTCCAGACCTGAAGGGGGAGCTCTACTGGCTGCATTAAGTCAGTTCCCCTTTAAGGAGATCCAGGCTGAGAGGAGGAGACAGTTGGTCCTAGGAGACAGTTGCTAGGCAGTTAGTTTGTGTGAGAAGAGGAAGAAAGGAGGAGGCTGAGCTGCTGGTCTCTGGAAAAGACAGATGCCAGGACCAGAAGGGACCATTTTGTCAGCTGTTCACACCCCAAGGAAGGGGCCGGAGGCAAGGAGAAGAGGTAGGGAATAAGAAGAGGGACTAAAGACATTCCAATTGAGCACAACCGGACACTGGAGTCCGATGCTGCCACAGGATAAACCGGGTTCCCGCAGAAGGGCCTGATTGTTAGTTTTAGACAATAGAGAATTGGAGAGCTCAAACTCAGGCAAGACTCATCCCTCAAGAGAAAGAATAGAGATAAAGGAGGCCTCATATCTTTCTAAGGAGTTGATCCTAAATTGAACCAGGGACCTGGTTATTACTCGGAACTGTACCTGTTTTGTGACTACCAGTAAAAGGTACCGGAACAACTATCCCTGTGTGTATATGTGACTGTTCATCGGCTATAACCCACCATCTTCCTCCTTCACTGCTCTCCCTCACCATCTTCCTTTATTGCTGCCCTGAGGTAAAGCTCCACCTGTGGGGAGCTGTACCACACTTTGCTGCCCCCTCCATCACCTCAGCGGCCGGCTGGCAGCGCTGGTACCAAATTACCGGACACTACAGGTGGCGTCACGTCCCCCTGTAAATAATTCCCTCACAACCCCCTTCAAATGATCCCCAGGGCACGGCACCGGGATACCTTCCACCTGTGACTCCCTATTCAGCAGACTCGGTGACCGAGTACCCCCAGACAGCCCTGGCCTCATCATATACGTGTAGTCTCTCTCACCGCAGTGGAGGTACCGCCAAATATCGTGCAGGCCATGGAGACGGACAAGGGGGCCTGCTTCTTCTCTTGAAGTTGAGGGAACCGAACAGTCTAATAATCTTGATATGGGGACATTGAAATCGCCCGCTATCACTTTATGTCTATGTTGAACGTCTCCAAGGGTCTGCAAGAAGGTTTTTAAAAATTTCAGTTGACCAGTGTTGGGTCCGTAAACCGAGGCTATCGTAAAGGGGGCATTATTGATGGTACATAAAATTATCAGATATCTGCCAGAGGGCTCTGAGATTGTTCGAACCATCTGATAGACCACTTCTCTACTGATAAAGATCGCGACTCCGGTTTTTTCGTGTCTCCTCCTGCAAAAAAGCGGTGGGGATACATATCAGATTTCATTCTAAAATTGTCCTGTTCTAACAGGTGGATCTCCTGAACTATCTGATATCGCAGTTTACAGAGTTGACGCCAGACCATAGCTCTCTTGCACGAGAAGTTGAGCCCATTAACATTCTGAGAAAGTATTGTGATACTCATGGTGGGTCACAGAGAACAATGAGCAATACCATAATAGAATCATCACACAGATTCTTTGATGAGGTGAAGCAAATAGCCGCTTGGAACAACCTAAGGGAAATTAAAGGAAAAAGGAGGGGAGGGATGAACAGACAAAACCAACAAACATAAAACATAAATACAATGTCCATTCAGGCAAGGTCTGAATCCACAGGTGACAAAAAGCCCAGCACTGCCGCCCCTTCTGCCACCTGAGCCGCGGCAGTCATTGCCGGCCGCGGCCGTGAGTACCGGGGGGGGGGGTAGCTGTTGAACCCTGGGCAGCGCTGCCGCCCCTTCTGTGCCTCTCCCCGGGTCGCCGCTTACCTGCGGTGAGCGGCCGGCGCCATGACAGGGGGAGGCTGTGTGCATGAGGCGCCGCCCCCTTCTGCACTGCCGCTCCCCCTGCCGGCTGCCGCCTGAATGACAGGGCTCACACTGTCCAATGGACGGTGCGGCCCTGCCGGTTGCGATAAAGTCCCTTCAGGTGACCTCCCACTCAGGATCGATGTGATGATCAGCAGCAGTAAGAGCATCCATCTCAGGTTGGCCAGAGTCATTTGAAGCAGGAGAGCCCAGGGGGACGAGATCCCAACAACTGAGAGTTTTGGCAGCTTGACGAGGAGTAAGGCAAGATGTAAAGACACCATCCTTCTTAATAAGAAGCCTCGTGGGATAGTACACCCATCGGTACGGAATCTCCTTGTCTCTCAAAATGGCAGTATACGGAGCAAAGGCACGGCGTAATGCCAGTGTGCCCGGAGAAAGATCCAGAAAACTTTGATGCAAGCAAATTTCTCTGGCAATTCAGGTGATCCCTGGAGAGCATACAGGAACTCTTCCTTCAATTCAAAGAAATGGATACGAGCAAGCACATCCCTGGGTACAGAGGCTGCCAAGCTGGGTGGTTTGCGGAGGCGATGAATTCTATCTATTACCAGGAGCTTTTTGTCTGTTTGGGGGAGGACCGCCATTATAAATTCCTGCAGGAAGGCTCTCAGGTCCGGGGCCGAGACCGATTCATCCACCCCCCCTCAATTTAACATTGTTCCTCCTGGATCTATCCTCTAGATCCAGGGTTTTTTGACTGGGTCTTTAGGGCTCGCACGTCCAGAGCCTAGTGCGCATCCCAGAGGCTATTATGCGATGCCACCAGCTCCCCCATCTTCCTTTCCAGGTGGTCCGTGCGTCCCCCCAGATCCTCCACCTCCGATCTAAGAGAAGCCACCATGGTGCGCATGTCCTCCTGCAGGGAGGATCGCAGCTCTCCCAGCATAGTTTTAAGGAGAGATGGGGTGAGTGGGGCCGATGCCGGCATCAGCGCTGCTTTGAGCTGCGGAGGGGGGAGCCCGCTGTGCAGCGTGCGCAGCCCTGGGAGACTGCGGCGCCATTTTAGCTTCCTAGGCCAGGTGTGGGGGGGGAACAAAGAAGTCCGGTATCCGCCAGGCCGGATCGCGGGGTCCCGGTCTGCTCTTCCCCATTTGCTCACCTGAGGGTTAGGCACCGGAGGAGGGAGGGCAAGACTTCAGAGAAGCAGCAGGGACCGTGCTGAGAGCCGCTTTGTAATGGTCCTGGTCGGAGCTGTGCATCCTACACCATCAGAGGTTAGGACACGCCCCCACTATTCCCCATTTACATGGGGCGACACCTCTGGTGACGCCCCGGTGATCTGACAGGCGGCATCGCCGCTGGGGTTTCTAAAAGCTATGCCTGGCAGATCGCCGTCGGACGTTTAAATGGGGCGATGTTTACACATCGCCCCAGATTGCCCCAGAGCTCTGGTCTGAAACCAGGCGACCACTAAAAGGCATTGCCAACGCCTAGTTACATTAGGCGACGCAGGGGCGATATCGGTGCCAATAGGCCACGCCCCTGCATCGCCTAAGAAATCGGCGGTGCCGTCGCACCGTGTGACGGTACTCTCAGTGATTACATTACATACACTTACCAAAAGGGATCACTACAGCCTGATCAGGGGTGCCCTGGGGGGAAAATGCACCCTCCGGTGAGGACACAGAAGAGACCACGTCAGGTGTAGGGGTGTGTGGATGGGGGGAGGGTCCCCTCATCACCACTGAAGGCTGCTGAGGCAGTTGGGGATGCCAAGGCTGGTGGTGAGGCGATGGGTGGTGGCGAGCCAGAGTCAGCAGGGGATGCCGGGCTTGGTGGAGAGCCAGAGGCAGCAGGGGATGCCGGGCCTGGTGGAGAGCCAGCAGCAGATGGAGAGTCAGAGGCTGGGGTACTCCGTTGTGCAGCTGTAGCATAAGACATGACAGTATGGTTGAAGGCGGAAAACATACCCTATGCAAAACAATATCAAGGCCCTGGATATGCTGGGCCATTGACACACTTTAAGGTGATGGAGCAACTTTTACACTGAGTAAGCAGTAATGACATCTGTTCTGTTTGGCTGACAACATAACAATATGGTGAGGAAGTTGGAGTCTCCTGGCCAGGCTGCACACACATTTATATTTGTGGCCATAGTAGTTTTTGGGTCAGAATGGTGATTTGGCCAGTCCTTGACACACACACTACCTGTGGTAGGCTTTTGTTCAAGCCACTTTTTTGTGATCAGTAATTCATGAACACAGGACAACAATTACATGAATGCACATAAAGTAGAAATGTAACAATACTGACCCTTTTCTAGCCATGATGATTGGAATACATATTGACCACATAACAGGACAAATAATGGATATTTTGACTGCCATGTGGCATAATACCGCCTTTGGTGGTCAAAAATTAAAATATGGGCAAGGTAAAGCAGGGTATGGGCTGGTGTATCCAAGCAAGGAGGATCGTAATGACATTGTGGCTGTTGTTTGGCACTAACTAATGTACAATGTCCCCATGCAGCCTTTCACCTTCACAAACAGCTGTGTGTGTTGTTAGTGTGGTTACACAACAATGACCAGGGTCTGAAATGCTATAGGCTAGTCTAGGCGCTTTCATTGATAAAACTGACAAGAGTCAGCTGCTGTACATAACTGATTCAAGCATTATATGCCCACCTAAGTGGGTGGAAGGTCTCTAGGGGGAGTGGGCACCCCCTAGAGACATTATAGCACCATTTAATAATAAAATTAAAAGTTTACACAAACACAGAACACTTTGCTTATCCCGACGGCAGCCGGGATAAGCAAAGTATTTGCGGGAACAGCATTGCTCAGGATTACAAATTCTGAGCAATCCGGTTCCTGCATTGCGGATGTTACAATCGCTCCGAAAACTGCAGCCTGTATGATTTTTCACGCAGGCTGCAGAGCCGGAGACGGAAACCGGATTGCTTGTGAAGCAATCTGGTTTTTATCATAGGCTCCTATGAGAAGCGTTTCCTGATCCGGTTTGAGCTTTTTAAAAGCTCAATACCGGATCAGGTGTTACAAAAAAGTCCGGATGTGTGACCCTAGCCATATACATGAGTGTAGTTTGGGCCTTCATGGGCCGTTCAGAACCCCCTGCACATGCCCACTGTTGAAGCTTCTGCATCATCACTTGATTGTCACTATCACACAGGGTAAACTTCCATATGTTGTAAGGTGTGTATTTTGTCTTGTATACAAAGGTGGGTCTATGTTGCGTTCTTAAATACTCACCATGCAACCTCTGTATGCGGACATGGAGACTGGCCATACGATCCCTGGCCTTATATTTCATGTCCGCAATTTTTTTGCGGATCTGGAGTGGTTCAAGCTCAACCCCCAGCTGCCTCAGAAGAGCCCACGGGATTCTCCTGAGGATGGCCTGCTTATGGAGGACCGGGTGAGCATGGTGGAACTGGCACCAATAGTCACGCCAGTCACATATATTGATTAGGAGCATCAGCTCTGCATCTCCCAGGGTGCTGAGCGTGTTACGGCAGCCATCTTTATGCTGGGGCAGAGAACGCATCAGGACAACAGGGCGGGACACACAACAAAGTCATGATGTCACGCCGCATGCTGGTTATGCCCAGGACTCTTGAGCGTCTGCAAAGGAGGCGCCCACACATACAGTGGTTAACCTTTTTGGACACGCAGCTGCATTAACAATATGTCAGACGGAAATGCTTGTGCATGGCCCATGGTTGGCTGCCTGTGTCCATAAACACTACATGCATAATATGATGTATTTCAATTGGTAGCACAATGATGCGTCAAAAATAGTTGCATCTGCGCCTATTTGTGTATGTATGTATGAGGACACCAATGTGTACATGTGCATACACATACATACAGTATGTATGTGTAAATGTAAATGAAAATGGTTGGTTATGTGCTGAAATTTGTGTATGTACAGTGCATCTCTGAATTCAAAACATATATGTTGTCATACTGTAGGTACCAATGTGGCAAACATACATGACCAATGACGTAATCCGGAGCAATGCGGTTACCGTTTACTTTGTTCATCCCTGCTGCTGCAGGGATGTGTGTGTGTGTCCCTGTGGGGTGAGTGCATGTGTCGCTATAGGGTGTGTGTGTGTCCCCTTGGGGGGGTGTGTGTGTGTGTCTCTGTGTTGTGTGTGTCTCTTTGTGGTGTGTGTGTGTTTGTTCGGGTGCGTGGTGAGTATCCAATGTTGGGGTTGCACCTTAGCGACTATACACTTGCTGTTACTCTTTGTGTGCGGTGTGGTGTGTATACATGTCTCCGTGCGTGGTGAATATCCCACCTTAGTGACTATATGCTGGTATGTGCTGTTAGTCTTTGGCGCTATCATTAAGCCCCTCTCATTCACAACTGTCAACTGGTAACTGTCACTTTTTCCCCATTATGTAGATAGGGTCAAAATTGTTTGGTGAATTGGAATGCGCGGGGTTAAAATTTCACCTCACAACATACCCTATGACGCTCCCGGGGTCCAGACGTGTGATTGTGCAAAATTTTGTGGCTGTAGCAGGCAGCTGTCGATTTTCCTCCAACACTTTTCCATTCAATTTTTCCCCATTATGTAGATAGGGGCAAAAATTGTTTGGTGAACTGGAATGCGCAGGGTTAAAATTTCGCCTCACAACATAGCCTATGACGCTCTCGGGGTCCAGACCTGTGACTGTGCAAAATTTTGTTGCTGTAGTTGCGACGGTGTAGATGCCAATCTCGGATATACACACACATACATACACACATTCAGCTTTATATATTAGATTTAGGGCCACTTTACACACACCAACTTATCTGTCCAACTTCTGACCAACTTACTGGTTGCAGTGAAATCATGGACACATTGTTCCATTTGTACACAGCCACAGACTGGAGCAATGTGTCCATGATTTCACTGCAACCAGCAAGTTGGTCAGAAGTTGGACAGATAAGTTGGTGTGTGTAAAGTGGCCATTAGGAATTGACAAATTTATCTTTGCAACAAGTGTTTATTTGTGGGTAGATCAGCGCCTATACAACACAATGGCGACTTCAATGAGTCTCCTTGTTGAAATGTGTTTACTGAAAGGTTTAATGAACCAAAAAGAAAATGAGTCTACTGATCAAAGCACGGGTCTTCAAATATGGCGCCTTTTCCATAACCCATGCTAGCCAATCGCAACTTAGTAGTGACACCCAATCGGCGCAGACGGGGCGCGAAAACAGCAACGCCAAGGCACGCCTACGGGATTGTTTGCACTATCACAGAAATCATTAACAACATCGTTATCGCGGTATGACACACAACGGTACAGCAGGTTCGAATTTCGTGGATTGTTTGGTTTGAGAACATGTTCATAAACCTGTCAACTCTGATCAAATGATTTATCGTTGTCGTATCGTGCTGTTACATGCAACAACGCACTTACGATGTCTTTTCAACGTCGTTCCGTGACTTTTAAGAGATGTCGTTCACGATGTCGTGCCGTGTAACGGTACCTTTATCCGGACCTGTGTTTGGGTAATCTGCTGTGATTGTCCACAAAAAGCATTAAGCTTAAAGTACCATTGCTTAAGTTAGGACCTTGGTTTATTGGTCCGTTCAAAATTCCTGGTATCATCAATTCATTGGCTTTCCAACCAGCCTTACAAAATCCATAATATTTTTCCAAAATCTCTATTAGGCTGTGGTCACAGTTGCCATGCGTTTTTTTAAGTGATTTAACAAAACTCATGCTTTTTTTCATGTCAGCATGAGTTTTGTAAGGTGTGTGATGGCTCCCTGCGTTTTTGGCTGCGTTTTTGAATCTGCACCTAAAAATAGTGCTTGTAGTATTTTTTTGAGCGTTTTGAAAAACGCATGCGTTTTTGTAGAAAACGCATGCGTTTTTATAACATGGGTTCCTATGGGAAACGCATGCAAAAACGCATGTACAGTTAGTACCTTTTAGTGCCATTCAAAAACGCATGCGTTTCCCATAGGAGCCCATGTTAAAAAAACGCATGCGTTTCCGGAAACGCATGCGTTTTTTTTTAACATGGGCTCCTATGGGAAACGCATGCGTTTTTGAATGGCACTAAAAGGTACTAAATGTACATGCGTTTTTGCATGCGTTTTCCATAGGAACCCATGTTATAAAAACGTATGCGTTTTCTACAAAAACGCATGCGTTTTTGGATATGCTCCAAAAACGCATGGGACAATCACACATGCTTTTTGGCTATTAGGGCATGCGTTTTTTAACATGGGGGCCTATGGGTGCGTTTTTTACATGCGTTTTTGAAAACGCAGGTCTCCAAAAATGCATGTGAAAAATGGTACTGTGACCACAGCCTTAAAGAAATTTGTGGGTTTGGGGCTTGCTCTTCCCACCCCTCCACCTCCAGTCTTAGTTGATGGATCGTTGAAGTTTCAGGTATTAAGAATTATTGATTCTCTGGGCAGAGGAGAGGACTGGGGTATCTGAATCACCCAGGGGCCTATGGGAACTCAGGTGTCTGGGTCCTGCTGTGGTTCGGATGTCACTAGTGGCCCTGCCCAGACCTGTGGCCTTGGTGGTAAACTTAAAAGAGTTGGGGAATGGTAATAAAGAGTTTAAAAGTTTGTTGTGATGCCACCTGAAGTCTCCACGGAAAACCAATATTCTCTGCTGGGCTGGATGCTCTCCTGCAGACTCGGACTCCAGTGTCTGGGGTGATTTCTGGAGTGAACCAAGACAGCTCCTCGGTCCCAGGCTGCTACTTCTCCGTTGCCCTCAACCCCACTTTTGGGTTCCTGCAATGGCTAGACTGATGGCCATTCAGTTGTCTCTGGCTCTGGCCTAGCGCGGCTCCAACCACCAGGACATCTTCACAGTTCTCCTAGCAACTGCACACTCTGTCTAACTCCGCCCCCAGCACCAGTATTTATAGGGGATCTTGCCTCAGAGCAGCAAGTTGAGCTCCCCCTACTGGGTTGGGGTGGAAGGTGTTGTTTGCGCTTGTGTACCCACTGTGGAAACCCATCCATGCTGTAGGTGAGTCTGTGGTTACCTGTGTGAGCAGGGCACCACATTCGCCCCTAGGTAAGGTCAGTACTCCTGGACTGATAAACATTTTTGATTAACAATGAAATAACATTTTTCAACAACAACAATGACTGGTAACATATGTACAGAGTCTCAGAAATCAAAAATTTACAAAAACCACTGAAAAATGGTAAAACAGGTGCAGTTCATACGGCGCTAGTCCATCCGCCGCAGGCTGAAAAGTAAGTTTTGTCACAACCCGTCCTCTGACTATGGTCCTTTTAAATTGAAAAAACAGGGAAAAGGCCAGGGAAAATGTCTTTTAAGGATCTTTACAGTATAGTCTCTGTAAGACTGTAAAAAGGGGTTCAAAGTCTTCCAAAAAGTTCAATCAAGTTCAACAAAAGTCCTTAATACACATATTTTAAACAAACATTTCTCCTACGGGTCCCTTGCTTAGGAGTCCTGGTACCTCCACTCCACCCCAGGCACTTTCTGTCCCTAACTTAATGTGCATGAGGCAAGGCCAGTTCCTCCACCCCTCTGTACACTACTATTTACATTTTAACCTGTCATTAGGCGATATTGCACTATATCTTCTGTGCCCAATCTCCATACCTGGACGGGGGTTGACCTTGTGTGCTGCGATTAGATCTTTGCACTATTAGTGTGGGTGTCTCTGGTAATGTACTTTGAGAGGTATGTGATGCAGGTAAGTCAGGTAAGCATCTGCGTGGCCTTAGTCTCACTGAAGGACTAGCAGGTGCACCGATTGTAGGATCCTCTGGCTCTCTAACAACGGGTGTTTCTTCCTGAATTTCTGAAGTGGAGTCTTGAACTCTTGGCTCTTCTTGGGGTTGATAGAATTGGATTACTGGGACTATCACTGCTCCTCCATGTTGAGGGCAATTTTCAGGGAAGTCTCCGAGTATTGTAGGAAAGACTTTTTCTTTTGGTTCTTTGCATTGAGAGAGAGGTTCATAGGACTCTTCTGCTTCCTCTTCTCTGGGTTCTTGGGTTTTCAATGCAGCAGGGTAATTCTTTAAGTGGTTTCTTGATACTGTTTGGACTGTTTTTCCCCCATCTTTACTGATTAAGCAGACTTTGTGGTTGTCAAAGTTGGAGTGTAATACAGTATATGGTTCTTGTTCCCACTGGTCATCAAGTTTGTGTCTTCTTTTACACAATGCTTCCAGGTAATATAGGTTCGGCTTGTGCACTTTTGTTGAAGTCTCTTTCTTGTTTTGTCTGACACTTCGGAGGTTATCTGCAACACAGGCTTGGACAAATTTGTACTGTTCCAGATGATTTGTGTTCCAGTCAGAATTGTGAGTATCTGCTTTATGTTCGATGACTCCCATTTCCAAGTCTACTGGTAGTTTTCCAGAGCGTACTCTCGTGGAGTAAGCCGGTGTACAGTTAGTTGAGCTCACAGGAATGTGGTTGTACATGTCCACGAGATCAGGCAATTTTTTTGGCCATTGGTTTCTTTCTTCTAGAGGCAGTATCTTCAGCATGTCAATGACAATGTTATTCATCTTTTCGCATAAACCATTTGATTGTGGATGGTATGGTGTGGTCCTTATCTTTTTACACACATAAAGATGATAGAATTCTTGAAAGATTTCAGCTTCGAATGCAGAACCTCTATCACTCAGAACTTGTTCGGGATAACCCAATGATCTACAAAAGATGGTTTGAAAGGTCTTTGCAGCTGTTGCAGCGGTAAGGTCTTTTACTGGAGCTACCATCAGGAATCTTGAATAATGATCTACCATGGTTAAGGCATAGGTATAGCCTGTCCAGCTTGGAGTTAGCTTCACGTAGTCCAAAGCTACTATCTGGAGTGGTTGCGTTGTTACGATGGATTGAAGTGGTGCTCTTTGACTCTCTTGGTCTTTCCTTCTTAGATTACATGATCCACAGTCTTTACACCATGGTTCTATGAATCCTCTCATGCCAACCCAATAAAATCTGTCTTTGACCTCCATCTCCAACTTTTTCCACCCGAAGTGTCCGGTTTGATTGTGATAAGCAGCACCATCTGGATGTCTTTTTGGGGTACCACGATCTGCCAGACCATTTCATGGGTTCTGGGATTAATGTATCTTTCTTCTACAGAGTTTATCCTGGTAAATGAATAGCTTACTCCTTTCATTCCACAGATGTTTTGCTTGTGGTGGAGGATTTGAAGGTAATTTGGAGGACTCATGAGTTATCAGTCCTTTGACCAAGTTGATGGCTGGGTCACTGTCTTGTGATTCCTTCCAACCGAAATGCGGTAATAGGTTCACTTGTTCTCTCAGGAATTTCTGTGCAGGCTTGCTGACACTGGGATGCTCTGAGTTGATGGAAGGCGGGTAGCTCTATCTCTTCAAGCTTATCCTCATCTTCTCCCATGTCCGCTAAGTGAGGCATCCTAGACAAGACATCAGCGTTGGCAGTGTTATGGCCAGCCCGGTACTTGATGGTAAACTGATAGTTAGACAATATGGCCAACCAGCGTTGTTCCATGGCACCTAGTTTTGCAGTTTCCAAGTGTGTTAAGGGATTGTTATCCGTAAAGGCAGTAAACTTGCTAGATGCCAAGTAGTTTTTGAATCTTTCAATGACAGCCCAGACCAAGGCCAGGATCTCCAGCTTAAATAAGCCTTAATTTTTACGGTTCCTTTCTGTAGGGCGAAGGTTTCTACTAGCATAGGCAATCACTCTTTCTCTGCCCTCTTGCTTTAGGGAGAGTACTGCTCCTAACCCCACATTGCTGGCATCTGTGTACAGAAGGAATGGTAGGTTGTAGTCAGCGTAAGCCAGGATCTCTTCACCTGTCAAGGCCTCTTTAATCTGCTGGAAGGACTCTTCTTGTTCCTTTCCCCACTCGAATGGAGGTTCCCTGGGCTTGCCTTTCTTTGGTTGGCCTACTAGGAGGTTTTGTAAGGGAGCAGCCTTCTTCGTGTACTCCTTGATGAATCTCCTGTAGTATCCCACCAATCCCAGGAACTGACGTACCTCCATGAGGGTCCTTAGTTCTGGCCATTCTCTCATGACGGTTACCTTGTCTGGGTCCGGTGCCACTTCCTCTGAGCTGACTATGTGTCCCAGGTACTGGACTCTTGGCTTTAACAGGTGGCATTTGGATGGTTTTAGCTTCATCCCATACTTGGATAATGCTTTAAATACCTCTGCTAGATGGGTTAGGTGTTCTTCATAGGTTTTTGAATACACTATGACGTCATCTAGATAAAGCAACGCAGTCTCAAAGTTCTTATGCCCCAGGCAACACTCCATTAGCCTTTGAAACGTTCCGGGTGCATTGAAGTCCGAATAGCATGCTGTTAAAATCACATAGACCCATAGTCATTGTAAATGCTGTCTTCTCACGGTCTTCCTTTGCAACGGAGACCTGCCAATACCCACTAGTGAGATCTAGGGTTGAAAAGTAATTAGCAGACTTCAATGCAACTAGTGATTCTTCTATGCGTGGTAACGGGTAAGCATCTTTATTAGTGATGAGCGAGTACTAAAATGCTCGGGTGCTCGAAGCTCGGGCCGAGCATCCCGAGATACTCGTGTACTCGGCCTGAGTACCGAGCCCAATGTTATCCTATGGGAGACACAAGTATTTTTATGAAATGACTGCCGGCAGCATGGAAAAACCCAAAAAATGTCACAAAAGTCTCAGAAGAGTGCTGAAATGACATGGCAACACCATGGGGAAGACCCCTGGAAGCATTTCTCACTCAAAAGTCACATCTGTGAACAATGTTGTCCGAGTTTCACGCCAATTTTATTGAGTCTCCAGGAAACCTTCCAAAATGACACCAAAATGAATATTTAGGATGGAAATGTTAAGGGCACATACCCAATAGTGAGATACAGCTGGTGTATGTTACTTTTTGTGATTACATGAAAAATTTTACGTAAAAACATTGTGCGGCACTCCGATGTCCCTGAGAAGAGACGAACATGAAGCCCTGTCTTGAAATAATGTGCCCATTTTGAGGAACTGGGTCTATTGTAGTATCTTCCTTTGCCAGGGCAGTCCAAAATTGGGAGATTCACCAATGCTCCTGGATAGAGACGTGCATGAGGGCCTGTAAACAAGAACTGGGTGTATTGTAGTATAGCCCTTTGGCCAGGGCAGCCCAAAGTTGGGAGGTTCAACAATGACCCATGCATACAGACATGTAGTAGGGCGTGTAACCCTCAAGTGGGTGTATTTTAGTATAGCCCTTTGGCCAGGGCAGCCAAAAATTGGGAGGCTCCACATTGTCCCTGGATAGAGACGTGCAGGAGGGCCTGTAAAGAAGAACTGGGTGTATTGTAGTATAGCCCTTTGGCCAGGGCAGCCAAAAATTGGGAGGTTCAACAATGACCCATGGATACAGACATGTAGTAGGGCCTGTAACCCTCAAGTGGGTGTATTTTAGTATAGGCCTTTGGCCAGGGCAGCCAAAAATTGGGAGGCTCCTCATTGTCCCGGGATAGAGACGTGCAGGAGGGCCTGTAACCCTCAAGTGGGTGTATTGTAGTCTAGCCCTTTGGCCGGGGCAGTCAAAAATTGGGAGGTTCAACAATGACCCATGCATACAGACATGTAGTAGGGCCTGTAACCCTCAAGTGGGTGTATTTTAGTATAGGCCTTTGGCCAGGGCAGCCAAAAATTGAGAGGCTCCACATTGTCCCTGGATAGAGACGTGCAGGAGGGCCTGTAAAGAAGAACTGGGTGTATTGTAGTATAGCCCTTTGGCCAGGGCAGCCAAAAATTTGGAGGTTCAACAATGACCCATGCATACAGACATGTAGTAGGGCCTGTAACCCTCAAGTGGGTGTATTGTAGTATAGCCCTTTGGCCAGGGCAGCCAAAAATTGGGAGGTTCAACAATGACCCATGCATACAGACATGTAGTAGGGCCTGTAACCATCAAGTGGGTGTATTTTAGTATAGGCCTTTGGCCAGGGCGGCCAAACATTGAGAGGCTCCACATTGTCCCTGGATAGAGACGTGCAGGAGGGCCTGTAAAGAAGAACTGGGTGTATTTTAGTATAGGCCTTTGGCCAGGGCCGCCAAAAATTGGGAGGTTCAACAATGACCCATGCATACAGACTTGTAGTAGGGCCTGTAACCCTCAAGTGGGTGTATTGTAGTATAGGCCTTTGGCCAGGGCAGCCAAAAATTGGGAGGCTCCTCATTGTCCCTGGATAGAGACGTGCAGGAGGGCCTGTAACCCTCAAGTGGGTGTATTGTAGTCTAGCGCTTTGGCCAGGGCAGCCAAAAATTGGGAGGTTCAACAATGACCCATGCATACAGACATGTAGTAGGGCCTGTAACCCTCAAGTGGGTGTATTTTAGTATAGGCCTTTGGCCAGGGCAGCCAAAAATTGGGAGGCTCCTCATTGTCCCTGGATAGAGACGTGCAGGAGGGCCTCAAAACATTTTTCCCATTGAAAAGGAGCGGGTCTCCTGTCGTTGTAATGCCCATTCTAAAAGAATGGGCGAAAAAATTTACCACTGAGGGTATACCTCAAACAACAGCCTAATTATTGTAACGGTCATCATGGTGTCACATGAGGAGAAGGAGGAGCAGTCCAGCGATTAGCCAAAGTCCTGAAGTGTGTACCCATGGGTGAGTGGAGGTACATGGCAAATTCACATAACAAAATTTTAATTCAGTTGTCATTTGCTGGTGGTGTGGTGAAGTCTGGCCCAATCCAACCCTTGTTCATCTTGATCAGAGTCAGCCTGTCAGCATTTTCAGTTGACAGGCGGGTGCGTTTATCAGTGATGATTCCACCTGCAGCACTGAAAACACGCTCTGATAAAACGCTAGCGGCAGGGCAGGCCAGGACTTCCAAGGCGTAGAGAGCCAATTCATGCCACATGTCCAGCTTGGAGACCCAATAATTGAAAGGCACAGAGGAATCTCGCAGTACAGTTGTTCGATCTGCAAGGTACTCCTTCAGCATGTGCCCAAACTTAGCATTTCTGGTGGCACTACCCCGCACCTCAGGGGCTGTGGTACGTGAGGGGCTGAGAAAACTGTCCCACATCGTAAAGACAGTTCCCCTACCTCTGGTGGATTGGACTTGTGCCCCTCTTGGCCGTATGCCTTGGTTGTCCACCAAATCCTGACCTATGCCGCTAGCGTTTTGGGAGGGGAATGATTTCACTACTTCCGTGACTATGGCCCTGTGGAACTGCAGCATTTTGGCTGACCTCTCCGCCTCAGGAATGAGAGACATAAAGTTCTCCTTGTAGCGTGGGTCTAACAGTGTTGCCAACCAGTACTGATTGTTGGCCAAGATGTTCTGAACGCGAGGGTCACGAGACAGGCAGCTTACCATAAAGTCAGCCATGTGCGCCAGACTCTTAACAGCCATCACTTCAGTATCCAGACCAACACGATGACTGAACATGCTGTCCTCCTCCTCCTCCTCATCTCCCCTGTTCTCTGGCCAGCCACGCTGAATCAAGGGTATGACTGGTGTGCATGTCATATCCTCAATTTGGCCAGAGAGTTGCTCCATGTCTTCATCCTCTTCCTCCTCCTCATAGTCCTCCACTGCACGTTGTGATGAGATGAGGCTGGGCTGTGTGTTTTCACCCACACCCACTACTGTTTCTTGCTCAAAGTCATCACGCTCGGCCTGCAATGCATCCTCTTTGATTTACAGCAGAGACAGTTTTAGAAGGCAGAGTAGTGGTATGGTGACGCTAATAATGGCGTCATCGCCGCTCACCATCTTGGTGGAGTCCTCAAAGTTTTGGAGGACGGTGCATAGGTCCGACATCCATCTCCACTCTTAAGGTGTTATGTGTGGAGTTTGACCCATTTCCCGACGGCTTAGGTGATGCAGGTAGTCCACAACTGCCCTCTTCTGCTCACATATCCTGACCAACATGTGCAGAGTTGAATTCCAACGCGTGGGGACATCACACACCAGTCTGTGGGCCGGAAGACACAAACGGCGCTGAAAGCCGGCAAGGCCGGCTGAAGCAGCAGGTGACTTGCGAAAATGTGCAGACAGACGCCGAACTTTTACCAGCAGGTTAGACACCTCTGGGTATGACTTCACAAACCTCTGAACCACCAGGTTGAGCACATGGGCCACGCATGGAACATGCGTCAGCTGGCCTCGCCTCAAAGCTGCCACCAGGTTCCGGACATTGTCACACACAACCTTTCGAGTAACGTGGGACAGCAGCCGCCATCAGGTCGCGGAATGCGTCCGTCTCCACCAGTCGGAAAGGCAACATTTCTAGCGCTATGAGTCGCGAAATGTGATCATTCAGGACTGTGGCATGTGGTGCGTTGGCAGCGTATTTGCGCCTGCGTTCAAATGTTTGCTGAATGGATAATTGAACACTGCGCTGGGACAAGGACGTGCTTGATGGTGGTGTAATTTGTGCGTGGGCAACTTCAGGTGCAGGGCCGGAGGCTTGTTCGCGGCCAGCATGGACAGGGGATTGGCTCGCATACACAACAGGCGAAGACGTAGCAGTGACATCAGCAAGCACCGCTCCTCGACTCTGTTGTACTTCCCACAAAGTCGGGTGCTTGGCTGACATGTGCCTGATCATGCTGGTGGTGGTCAGGCTGCTAGTTTTCGTACCCCTGCTGATACTGGCATGGCAGATGTGGCAAATGGCCTTTTTAGAGTCTTCTGGAGCCAACTTAAAAAACTCCCAGACTCGGGAAGACTGAACATTTGCACAGGCACCTTGAGTCGTGTTGTTGTTCCGGGGAACGGTTGCCTGCCTTCTGCCTGCGGACGCAACCCTGCTTCGTACTGCCTGTTGGGATGCTACGCCTCCCTCCCTCTGTGCACTGCTATCCTTGCTCTGCATATCCTCCTGCCATGTTGGGTCAGCTACTGGATCATCCACCACGTCGTCTTCCTCTTCCGCACCCTGATCCTCCTCCTGACTTCCTGGCAATTGTGTCTCATCATCGTCCACCCCTTGTTGAGACACTTTGCCAACGTTCCATTCGTCAGAACGTGGCTGCTCAAATATTTGGGCATCTGTACATACCATCTCCTCATCACCCACTTCAAGAGGAGGTGGCGACAGGCCAGATTCTGCGAATGGATACGTGAACAGCTCTTCCGAGTGTCCTAGTGTGGGATCAGTAATGTCCGTGGACGTGTACTCGGCCAGGTGGTAGGAAGGAGGATCAGGTTGGGAAATGTGCGGTGCAGTATCACGGCTACTGGCAGTTGACCGTGTGGAAGACAGGGTGTTTGTGGAGGTGCCCATCTGACTTGAAGCATTATCCGCTATCCAAGTAACAACCTGTTGACACTGGTCTTGGTTCAACAGTGGTGTACTGCTGCGGGCCCCAAGAATTTGGGACAGGACGTGCGAGCGAGGAGATGTGGCCCTTTGTTGTTGCGAAATTAGTGCTTGCACACGACCTCGGCCTCTGCCTGCACCACCATCACGTCCACTTCCTTGTTCCTTGCCAACGCCCTTGCCAACGCCCTTGCGCATTTTGCCTGTATACTGCGACAACTGTCTGGTGACTGTAGAGGTCACAGGAGATTAGTATTTTAGGCCCTAAGCTGTATCAAGGTATGACGTACACCAGTCTGGTGACTGTTGAGATCACAAGAGATTAGGATTTTAATTCCCTAACCTGTATCAAGGTATGATGTACACCAGTCTGGTGACTGTTGAGATCACAAGAGATTAGGATTTTAGTTCCCTAACCTGTATCAAGGTATGATGTACACCAGTCTGGTGACTGTTGAGATCACAAGAGATTAGGATTTTAGTTCCCTAACCAGTATCAAGGTATGACGTACACCAGTCTGGTGACTGTAATGGTTTCAGGAGAGGATTTTAGTCCCTAACCTGTATCAAGGTATGACGTACACCAGTCTGGTGACTGTTGAGATCACAAGAGATTAGGATTTTAATTCCCTAACCTGTATCAAGGTATGATGTACACCAGTCTGGTGACTGTTGAGATCACAAGAGATTAGGATTTTAGTTCCCTAACCTGTATCAAGGTATGATGTACACCAGTCTGGTGACTGTTGAGATCACAAGAGATTAGGATTTTAGTTCCCTAACCTGTATCAAGGTATGACATACACCAGTCTGGTGACTGTTCAGATCACAAGAGATTAGGATTTTAGTTCCCTAACCTGTATCAAGGTATGACGTACACCAGTCTGGTGACTGTATTGCTTTCAGGAGAGGATTTTAGTCCCTAACCTGTATCAAGGTATGACGTACAACAGTCTGGTGACTGTAATCGTTTCAGGAGAGGATTTTAGTCCCTAACCTGTATCAAGGTATGACGTACAACAGTCTGGTGACTGTAATGGTGTCAGGAGAGGATTTTAGTCCCTAACCTGTATTAAGGTAGTACGTACACCAGTCTGGTGACTGTAATGGCTTCAGGAGAGGATTTTAGTCCCTAACCTGTATCAAGGTATGACGTACACCAGTCTGGTGACTGTTGAGATCACAAGAGATTAGGATTTTAGTTCCCTAACCTGTATCAAGGTACGACGTACACCAGTCTGGTGACTGTTCAGATCACAAGAGATTAGGATTTTAGTTCCCTAACCTGTATCAAGGTATGACGTACACCAGTCTGGTGACTGTTGAGATCACAAGAGATTAGTATTTTAGTTCCCTAACCTGTATCAAGGTATGACGTACACCAGTCTGGTGACTGTTGAGATCATAAGAGATTAGGATTTTAGTTCCGTAACCTGTATCAAGGTATGACGTACATCAGTCTGGTGACTGTTCAGATCACATTTTTAGTCCCTAACCTGTATCAAGGTATGACGTACACCAGTCTGGTGACTGTTGAGATCACAAGAGATTAGGAGTTTTAGTTCCCTAACCTGTATCAAGGTATGACGTACACCAGTCTGGTACTGTTGAGATCATCAAGAGATTAGGATTTTAGTTCCCTAACCTGTATCAAGGTATGACGTACACCAGTCTGGTGACTGTTCAGATCACAAGAGATTATGATTTTAGTCCCTAACCTGTATCAAGGTATGACGTACACCAGTCTGGTGACTGTTGAGATCACAAGAGATTAGGATTTTAGTTCCCTAACCTGTATCAAGGTATGACGTACACAGTCTGGTGACTGTAATGGTTTCAGGAGATGGATTTTAGTTCCCTAACCTGTATCAAGGTATGACGTACAACAGTCTGGTGACTGTAAGTCATGAAGATTTTAGTCCCTAACCTTATCAAGGTATGACGTACACAGTCTGGTGACTGTTAGATCACAAGAGATTAGGATTTTAGTTCCCTAACCTGTATCAAGGTATGACGTACACCAGTCTGGTGACTGTAATGGTTTCAGGAGAGATTTTTAGTCCCTAACCTGTATCAAGGTATTACGTACACCAGTCTGGTGACTGTAATGGTTTCAGGAGAGGATTTTAGTCCCTAACCTGTATCAAGGTATGACGTACACCAGTCTGGTGACTGTTCAGATCACAAGAGATTAGGATTTTAGTTCCTAACCTGTATCAAGGTATGACGTACAACAGTCTGGTGACTGTAATGGTGTCAGAGAGATTTTTGTCCCTAACCTGTATTAAGGTAGTACGTACACCGTCTGG
Organism: Allobates femoralis; assembly: GCA_033576535.1. NCBI lineage: Eukaryota > Metazoa > Chordata > Amphibia > Anura > Aromobatidae > Allobates > Allobates femoralis. The sequence continues at coordinate 380,580,111 of JARQOC010000003.1, forward strand.
TGACTGTAATGGTTTCAGGAAGGATTTTAGTCCCTAACCTGTATTAAGGTAGTACGTACACCTGTCTGGTGACTGTAATGCTTTCAGGAGAGGATTTTAGTCCCTAACCTGTATAAGGTAGTACGTACACCTGTCTGGTGACTGTAATGGTTTCAGGAGAAGATTTTAGTCCCTAACCTGTATCAAGGTATGATGTACACCAGTCTGGTGACTGTTGAGATCACAAGAGATTAGGATTTTAGTTCCCTAACCTGTATCAAGGTATGACGTACACCAGTCTGGTGACTGTATGAGATCACAAGAGTTAGGATTTTAGTTCCCTAACCTGTATCAAGGTATGACGTACACCAGTCTGGTGACTGTTGAGATCACAAGAGATTAGGATTTTAGTTTCCTAACCTGTATCAAGGTATGACGTACAACAGTCTGGTGACTGTAATGGTGTCAGGAGAGGATTTTTGTCCCTAACCTGTATCAAGGTATTACGTACACCAGTCTGGTGACTGTAATGGTTTCAGGAGAGGATTTTAGTCCCTAACCTGTATCAAGGTATGACGTACACCAGTCTGGTGACTGTTCAGATCACAAGAGATTAGGATTTTAGTTTCCTAACCTGTATCAAGGTATGACGTACAACAGTCTGGTGACTGTAATGGTGTCAGGAGAGGATTTTTGTCCCTAACCTGTATTAAGGTAGTACGTACACCTGTCTGGTGACTGTAATGGTTTCAGGAGAGGATTTTAGTCCCTAACCTGTATTAAGGTAGTACGTACACCTGTTTGGTGACTGTAATGCTTTCAGGAGAGGATTTTAGTCCCTAACCTGTATTAAGGTAGTACGTACACCTGTCTGGTGACTGTAATGGTTTCAGGAGAAGATTTTAGTCCCTAACCTGTATCAAGGTATGATGTACACCAGTCTGGTGACTGTTGAGATCACAAGAGATTAGGATTTTAGTTCCCTAACCTGTATCAAGGTATGACGTACACCAGTCTGGTGACTGTAATGGTTTCAGGAGAGGATTTTAGTCCCTAACCTGTATCAAGGTATGACGTACAACAGTCTGGTGACTGTAATGGTTTCAGGAGAGGATTTTAGTCCCTAACCTGTATCAAGGTATGACGTACAACAGTCTGGTGACTGTAATGGTGTCAGGAGAGGATTTTAGTTCCTAACCTGTATTAAGGTAGTACGTACACCAGTCTGGTGACTGTAATGGTGTCAGGAGAGGATTTTAGTCCCTAACCTGTATTAAGGTAGGACGTACACCAGTCTGGTGACTGTAATGGTTTCAGGAGAGGATTTTAGTCCCTAACCTGTATCAAGGTATGACGTACAACAGTCTGGTGACTGTAATGGTTTCAGGAGACGATTTTAGTCCCTAACCTGTTTCAAGGTATGACGTACACCAGTCTGGTGACTGTAATGGTTTCAGGAGAGGATTTTAGTCCCTAACCTGTATTAAGGTAGTAAGTACAAGAGTGTGGTGACTCTAATGGTCACAGAAAAGCTTGGATTTCGATCTGTATCACCCTGCCTATATCCTCCTAGATTAGTCCTGAGAAGGACTGTTCTGGTCACTGGAAAGCTTGGACTCCGATCTGGATCACCCTGCCTATATCCTCCTAGATTAGTCCTGAGAAGGACTGTTGTGGTCAGCAGCAGTTTGCAGCCCTGCTCCGGATCTACCTGTAAGGGCCGAAAATCTGTCCCTAAGCAGCAGCAGACACTCTCCCTACACTGACTGTCTGGATGGCTGTGTGCCGAGCACAGCGCGCCGGGAGTTATAAAGGCTCGGTCACGCTGTGCAGGGCGGCCAATCACTGCTATGCCACAACTAACAGGGCTGTGGCATTGCAGTGGTCTGCCAGCCAATCCCTGCATGTGGGCTGGCTCTCAAAAGAGCGCCAACATGCAGAGATGACGACCACGAGCACAGCACGAGTATCGCGAGATTACTCGGTGCTCGCCGAGTAGCCCGAGTACAGTGATACTCGTGCAAGTACCGAGTAGTGGCGAGCATGCTCGCTCATCACTAATCTTTATGTGTTATGCGATTTATCTGCCTGTAATCTACACACATTCTCATGCTGCCATCCTTCTTTCTGACTAGGACTAGTGCAGCTGCCCAGGGACCACAGCTATCTCTTATGACCCCTGCGTCCTTCATATCCTGTAACATCTCTTTCAGGATAATGAAATGGCGGTCTTGTAGAAGCGTTACCAAGACTCAGGCACCAGGAAGATGATGTTTATGAATCACAACCTTTATTTTCCCCTCACAGCACCACAACATGTTTCAACTGCTCAAGGCAGTCTTCCTCAGGTAGTGTCTGAAGCTGCGGCTAGAGCAGCACAGCGAGGGCACAGCGGTAAAGGACCTAGCGTTCCCTAGATAACAAGCAGTGACGCACATCCAGGACCGGCGCCACGTGGCTGGAAAGTTCCTATACGGACAGCTGGGGACCAGCGAGGACGAAGGAGCGGAGCATGTACATTGCCGGGGGTCCCCCGTATATCAGAGGCTATTACACCGGGTTGTGCAGGTCGTGCACTACCCAAACAGGTGAGTGGTCACCTGTAATAACGCCATATTAACTCAGCTATAGGAATCCTACACATGCGCCCCTTCTCCCTTTTTTCTTAACTGTAACATCTCTTTGGCTTTTTGATAATGTGCAGGTGGAATAGGCATGTATCGCTCTTTGATTGGTGGATGTGTACCTGTGGGGATGTGATGGTGTATCCCTTTGATCCTACCAAAGTCGAGTGGATGCTAACTGAATACTTGTCCATACTCTCGGACTACCCGATAGACACCATGCTTTTTATGTGTAGGAGTGGAATCAGTACCAACATGGAGGTGCTGACACAAGTCCTCTAGCTGTCCCTTGCAGTTATTATCCTCTACCTCATTGGGTGGAGGTAAGGGTCTCACTGCTTGTATCTCATTGTTATGCACAATGTACAGCTTAGCAACAGTGGAATATCTGGGTAGTTTGACCTCTTCACTCCCACAATTCAAAATGCAAACTGGCACTCTCCCTTTGTGTACATCAACTACCCCTCTGGCTGTCAAGAGTGCAAGCCTGTGTTCTGAACAGATGGGCTCCACTACCACCTGATAGTCCTGCCCTCTTAGGCCTATAGCTGCTCGACACCAGATCACCATTTCATTCATTGGAGGTATCACAATAGGAAGCGGGTCTGTTACTCATGTACTACCAATTTCACCACCGGTCAGTTTTACCTGTTGTTGATGCAGGAGGGCTCTTATCCCTCTCCGAAGAACCTTCTTCTGCCCGGGTTTGGCAGTGTCCGCAATCTTTTGGAGTAAGAACAACACTTCACCTAGACAATTGCTGACAACATTTGTACCAAGGATGATGTAAGGATGTCGGTTATTAGGATTTTCTGCTACCACAATGATCCCCTGGTCTTGTAATTCCACCCTCCCCACTTTTATTGGTACTTCTCTAACCTCCACTATAGTAAGTGGTTCTCCATTAGAAGCATAAATATTGAGGTTCATATCTGGTGGCTTAAGTTCATCACATGACCAGAATTTCTTACAAAGGATATGTGGTGTGGTGGTCACTTTTGACCCAGTAATATTAACAAGATGCCGAGCACACCTGTAAGTGTACGTGCTAGCAAGAAAAAAACATTATTGTATACTTATAATCCGCTGCACACTACACATTATAAGATATACGTATATAAGGTATAGCGTAATGGCTAAAAGTGTATAAAGCTAGTACAAATTTGGATGAGGAAAATGTAGAAACTGCTAAGGATTTACATTGGAAAAAATTAGAATTTTAGCTAATGTAATGCATTAAATATGAGCCCGATAACCACATCAAGGTATTTTCATGTCTATCTGGTCCCTACTATATGCCTCTGTCTGGGTGTAAAAAAGCATGTGAGGATACAAGTGCCTCTTGGTGCATTTAAAACCTGCGTGTATGGGTGTGGTTGGAGACTTGATAAAAGAAGGTAGTGAACTTGTCTGCGGTGTAAAAAAGCAGTGACCCAGTGTCCAGTAAAGCAGGTGTTGAAATGCCATCTTGTATGATAGACAGAAAAGGTCTTTGACCGATTTAAGTATCATACAGTCTGATGGGCCCTGTTGAGCTACTCTTGAGGTTTGGCCCCCAGGGTCTGTTCATTTAAAGGACAGTATCTTGCAACATTGCCGGTCTTACTGCAGCGACGGCAGATGGGTTCTCCTGTGTAGCTGTAGCGGTCGGTGGTCCTCCCTTGGGGTGACGTGGTCTTCCCTCCTTTCATCCATGGGACCTCCTGCAGGCTGTCAGAGAGCTGGATCAGAGGTTGTGGCTTAGGTTTTGGCCCTGACTGCAGCTCTAGGGCTTCCATTGCTGTGGTTAGATCCAGGGATGGTGTAAAGACAGTCCGCGCTGCTTTAAATAATCAGTCACAAGTCTTTAGGTAAAAGACCCCCCTTTATTTCCACCTACGCGTTTCAGTGCCACTCCGGGCACCTTCATACCCTGATGACAGTGCCCGGAGTGGATACCCTGATGACGGTGCCCGGAGTGGCACTGAAACGCGTAGGTGGAAATAAAGAAGGGGGGTCTTTTACCTAAAGACTTGTGACTGATTATTTAAAGCAACGCGGAATGTCTTTACACCATCCCTGGATCTGATCATCTTTACACGTGCTACGTGGCGGTGGAAGTCCTGCAGCAGCTTATAAACTACATGCAATAAAAACTAGTTGTGGGTGCACACAACTAGACAAGGTGAGTGCACCTCTTTTTGATCTGAGTGTGGAATCAGTGTCATATTGATAGGGCACTATTGCGCCTCGCTTGTCTCCTTTATCTATTGCTGTGGTTAGGTTTTTACCTAGCTGGCACACCTCTGCGCACAAGGTGTCAATCCTGTCAGAGTTGGTAGACTGTACATTGCTGTCAGCTGAAGGTACTGGGACGGGTGTTACGGTTGCCTGAGCTTGGCCACTGTGCCACCGCTGAATAGCAGCTTCAGGAGTCTCTACTGGTCGTAACCCCTTTATGGCCATGTCCTTCAAAGTGTGTAAGTCAGCATCCGGGTGACTTAGGGACCACCAACGCAGGCTTTTATTGTCCTAAGGTGAATTGTTCAATCAACAATTTGTTTTCATCCGGTACACTAGCAGGGCTGACTTGTTTCAGAGCCCGCTGCGCCTCCTGCAGGCAACAGACATATGCTCGGATATCATCCTCCGGCTGATGATAACAGTAGTAAAAGCGCATTCTGATGTCAGCCTCATTACAGTCCTCAAAAGTAACTTTCAGTTTGTCAAAAATTATAGCTGCACCGGTTAACTGTCCCAATACAACAACGGCGCGCTGCTTACTAGTCATTGCATACATGTCCAACACACTGCAGATCTTTCTCCTAAATGTTGACAAGGTATCTCGACGGGCGTCGTACTGAGGCAGCCACTTAGCACCCGGGATAAACGATAGTGATAGCATGATCGGGGCTACATCGCCTGGTGGGTTGGAGGCTCTACCGGCGGCAGCCATGCTTGTTTCGTGGTGATTTTCAGGGACTAAGTAAAAGTTTTTATCGTCACTTGATGTAGCAAACATCTTATGGCCCCCCAAGTGAATCACGGCCAGTCTTTTTAATAGTGCAACAGTTTAAGGACTCTGTAAACAGGGAGTTAAGCGTTTGGGAATTTCCGGATTAGGCCACTGCACTTCGGAAGTATCTGGCAGAGCGAGGTGCGGGGTTTTAGCTTCAATCTCTTTCGGCCGTTACGCCCCCTTTCTTCCCGCTCCGTGGCGCAGTAAAGGCGGCGGCTCAATTTAACAGTTCATAAATCACAGTCATTTAAATACGGCACACAGTACTTGGTTGCACCGAGCACAGGATCCTGTTTGTGATGCCAGAAGTATGAATCACCAGGGGCCTATGGGAACTCGGGTGTCTGGGCCCTGCTGTGGTTGGGATGTCACTGGTGGCCTGCCCAGACTCGTGGCCCCAGTGGTCAACTTAAAAGAGATGGGGAATGGTAATAAAGAGATTAAAAGTTTGTCGTGACACCATCTGTGGCTTCTGGTGATTTCATCAGTGCTGCTTTGGGCCTCCAGGGATGATGTACATGCAGTTAGGGGTTGAAATTCCCCACAGGCGGAGCTGAATCCCCAGGGCTCTGGTAGAGGAATGGACACACAAACTGGATATTGTTTCTTTACCTTTTACTGATGGAATTGCAGGTAAAAGTCTAGTACACTGCCGGGTGTTCAGGTAGCACTTCTGGATCACCACAGTGAGTGGGTATAAGGCCTCCTTGTCTCTTCTCCCTTGTGTGAAGCCCCTTCCCTGTATGTAGCTTGGTTGGCCTCCTCTGCTCTCCTATCACCTGTGCTATGTTGGGTAACCCTCATTGGACTGCCGCTATATACTCTCTTGCGGTCCTTGCTCCCTTGTTGGTGGCTGCACAGATGCTCGGGAGACTGAAGTCTCCACGGAAAACCAGTATTCTCTGCTGGGCTGGGTGCTCTCCTGCAGACTCGAACTCTGGTGTCCGGGATGCTTTCTGGAGTGAACCAAGATTGCTCCTCGGTCCCCAGGCTGCTACTTCTCCGTTGTTCCTTTGTCTCGCCCTCGACCCCAGTCTTGGGTCCCTGCAATGGCTACAGTGATGGTTGTTCAGTTGTCTCTGGCTCGGGACTAGCACAGCTCCGACCACCAGGACATCTTCATAGTTCTCCTAGCGACTGCACACTCTATCTACCTCTGCCCCCAGCACCAGTATTTACAGGAGATCTTGCCTAAGAGCAATAAGTTGAGCTCCCCCTACTGGGTTGGGGTGGAAGGTCTTGTTTGCGTTGCGTACCCACTGTGGAAATCCATCCATGCTGTAGGTGAGTCTGTGGTTACCTGTGTGAGCAGGGCGCCACATATCAGCCTCTGAGACCAATGTGGAGCATCTAATTAGAGCATTCAATTAGGGCATTCCATTGCTGTCATCCTGACAGATCTGATCCTGAGGCTCCATAGGCCTCTCATCGAAGGAGGGGTACTGTCAGACAGCGTTTGGATCAAAACTCGCAAAGTGTCATAACAGCAATTGCCTCTTCACACTACAGACTCTCTACACTGTGGTTTTCCTGGTTATTCTGAGTTATCAAGCTCAGGTGTCAACCTGCTGAGTTCTTATTAGAGATCAAAGTAGCAGGAGTTAACCTCTGCTAGCCAGGTGATTACTTCTGGTGTTCTGGAAGACCTATCAAAATTATTCTGCGCCATTTTAAGATGGTGAAATCTCTCTTCCCATTAGACCATTTTAAGATAGGAAAGCTGGTGAAAAAAACAGCGCAAAATAGGATCTTATCCGATATTAGTAGAAAAGAAATGATCAGTATACGAGACACAGAGGGACATAACCACTTAAAAATACTAAGGCTGCAGCGAACCACCCGAGGTACCAAGGAACTACGTGTAAAGAGCAGAGATGGATGGCTTAATCTTCATTTATCCTTGTGCAGCTTGGGTTTAATCCATCCATCTCTGCTACTTACGCGTACTTATGCTGTATCTGCCTGGACACAAAAATATGGCGAAGCCCACGTCAAATTTTTTTGGAAAAAAGTATACAAGACAGGAGAAGTGGTACTTTGCAGTGTGTATATATACAGAGTAATTCAGACACTGAGGCTTACACCCAGTAAAGAGGACAGGAGAAGTGGTACTGTGCAGTGTATATATATAAAATAATACAAATACTGAGGATTACACCCATTAAAGAGGACAGGAGAAGTGGTACTGTGCAGTGTATATATATAAAATAATACAGATACTGAGGATTACAAGTAACAAGAATGTTCAGCTCACTATGTGGAAGATCGACTGTGCGTGGGCCTGCTTCCTGACACCGCTGGTAATATGAAGTAGAAAAGATTTGTCCAGCTCCCGGATGCTATTGCAGAAATAGTTGATTTTATTCAGAAATCATAAGTCAGACTCCATGACAATGCACAAACTCATATGGACAAGTGGCAATTTTGGCAGGGATGGTCAATGGCTGTGACACATTTCGGACAAATGTCCTTCTTCAAGCCTGCCAGTGTGCACAATGGCAAAAGATTTTGTAGAGCAAGAGGGCAGGTCAAGAACTGCCCATGCTAATGCAATTAATTATAATCACTTGCATGTGGTGCCAGAGTGTAGACTGAGACAGTTCAAACATACATAATAAAATAAAATAAGTGTACTGAAAAGAAAAAATATTACCATATATACTCGTGTATAAGCCGAGTTTTTCAGCACAAAAATTGGGCTAAAAAGTCTCCCCCTCGGCTTATACATGGGTCAATACGGTATGTGGTGTGTGGGGGCTGTGTCCGGGTGCTGGGGAGGCTGGGGGAGGCTGCTGACTGAGCGGCCAGTCACGTGGTGCTGCTCATTAGATATGCACGGCTCCCCCCGCCCATCACAGCGGCAGGGGGAGCCGTGCATACAGCCCCCAGTGGTAGTATACAGGCAGCCCCCCTCCTGCTGGCACTCGCCCCCCATACTGTACAGAGCCCCCCACACTGTGTAGAGCCCCCCAGCTGCATTATCTTACCCTCCAGCGTCTTCATCACCGCGGGTCCTCCAGTCCTTGCTCGCTCGCTGTGTTCAGGTCTCACGTGACCCGGCGCGATTACGTCATCCCACTGTGACCGCCGGGTCACATGAGGATGGACGCAAGGGCCCGCGGTGATGAAGACGCTGGATGGTAAGTTAATGCAGCGGGGGGGCTCTGCACAGTGTGTGGGCCAGTGCCAGCAGGAGGAGGGCTGCATCACATAGTGCACTGCATCCCGTGGCTGGGGGAGCCCCCTCCTGCCAGCACTCACCTGCTGTATACTACTGGGGGCCTGCTGTAAACTACTGGGAGCTGCTGTATACTACTGGGGGCCTGCTGTATACTACTGGGGGCCTGCTGTATACTACTGGGGGCCTGCTGTATAACACTGGGGGCCTGCTGTATACCATACTGCTGGGGCCTGTATACCACTCGGGGGACCTGTATACCTTACTGCTGGGGGCTGTATACCTGCCTGGTGGCTGTATACCATACTACTGGGTCCTGTATACCACTGGGAGGGCCTGTATACCACACTGCTGGGGGCTGTATACCTCACTGCTGGGGGTTGTATACCTGTGCTGGGGTCGGCTTATACGCGAGTCAATAAGTTTTCAAAGTTTTTGGGAGCAATCGTATGCCATAAGAACATGCTTGCTTGCTGTAGGGGACAGCGGGAGGGTGCGGTCAGGAGGGGGCTGGGGGAGAGCGGGCAAGATGAAGGCAGCGAAGAGCAGCCGGGTGCGGGCAGGAGCGAGCTGGGGAAGAGCAGGCGGGTCGGGGCAGGTGGGGGCCGGGGAAGAGCAGGCAGGTGCGGGCAGGAGGGGGCCAGGGAACCGCAGTGGGGTGTGGCAAGAGGGGTCGGGCCTCTCGAGGCCGCTGCCGGCCGCTGTTCCCTGGCCCCCTCCTGGCCAGAATAGAGTGCTTAGCAGAGTATAAAGCGTGCTGCTGGTACAATACACACAGGTGACACTGCTGCTGCTGCTGGTACAAAACACAGAGGTGACAGTGCTGCAGTTACAATACACAGAGGTGAGAATGCTGGTACTGGTACAATACACAGAGGTGACAGTGCTGCTGGTACAATACACACAGGTGACAGTGCTGCTGGTACAATACACACAGGTGACTGCTGCTGATACAATACACACAGGTGACAGTGCTGCTGGTACAATACACACAGGTGACTGCTGCTGGTACAATACACACAGGTGACACTGCTGATGGTACAATACACAGAGGTGACAGTGCTGCTGGTACAATACACACAGGTGACACTGCTGTTGCTGGTACAATACACAGAGGTGAGAGTGCTGCTGGTGAAATACACACAGGTGACAGTGGTGCTGGTACAATACACAGAGGTGACAGTGCTGCTGCTGCTGCTGCTGGTAGAATAGACAGAGGTGACAGTGCTGCTGGTACAATACACAGAGGTGAAAATGCTGCTGCTGGTACAATACACACAGGTGACACTGTTGCTGGTACAATACACAGAGGTGACAGTGGTGCTGGTACAATACACACAGGTGACACTGCTGCTGGTACAATACACACAGGGGAGAGTGCTGCTGGTACAATACACAGAGGTCACAGTTTTGCTGGTACAATACACAGAGGTGACAGTGCTGCTGGTACAATACACACAGGCGACACTGCTGCTGCTGCTGGTACAATAGACAGAGGTGACAATGCTGCTGCAGGTACAATACACAGTGGTGACAGTGTTGCTGGTACAATACACAGAGGTGACAATGCTGATGCTGGTACAATGCACAGAGGTGACAGTGCTGCTGGTACAATACACAGAGGTGAGACTGCTGCTGATGCTGGCACAATACACAGAGGTGACAGTGGTGCTGGTACAATACACAGGTGAGGCTGATGCTGGCACAATACACAGAGGTGACAATGCTGCTGCAGGTACAATACACAGAGGTGACAGTGCTGCTGGTACAATACACAGAGGTGACAGTGGTGCTGGTACAATACACACAGGTGAGACTGCTGCTGATGCTGGCACAATACATAGAGGTGACAGTGTTGCTGGAACAAAACACAGAGGTGACAATGCTGCTGCTGGTACAATACACAGAGGTGACGGTGCTGCTGGTACAATACAGACAGGTGACAGTGCTGCTGGTACAATAGACACAGGTGACAGGGCAGCTGCTGCAGGTACAATACACAGAGGTGACAGAGCAGCAGATACAATACACAGAGGTGACAGAGCAGCAGGTACAATACACAGAGGTGACAGTGCAGCAGGAACAATAGACACCGGTGACAGGGGATACATTTTGCCCCCATCCTCTCGGCCGTAAGGTCCCCCGTGCAGGCTTCTGTGCTCTCCCCCATGTGGTCCCCGTCATCTCCCCTATACCGTTCGTTCCGTCGGGTTCCCCGTGCTCTCCCCTGTCCCAATGGCCTTGCGGTGCCCGGTGCGCCCCTCTCCCGCGCTCCGGACTGCAGGGGTTAAAAATGAGAAAGCATCTTATATTCTCACCGGTCCAGGCTCCACCGGCGATCGAGCTATATCTTCAGAAGCTGTGTACAGGACCTCGCGTAGTCTCACAGTCACATGACCGTTCACGTGACTGTGACATCATGTGAAGTCCTGTACACAGCATCTGAAGATATAGCTGGATCGCCGGTGGAGCCTGGACAGGTGAGAATATAAGATAGTGTAGTGACAGAGTGTGTGTGTGTATATATGTGATGTTGTTTAGGATGGCGGTGTGTGTGTCGGGGGTGATGATTGAGGAGTGGATGCAGTGCTGCGAAAGTGTAGCGAGAGTGTGTGTGTGTGTTTGTGTATGTGTCCGGGTGTGTGAGTGTGTATGTGTGATGTTGTTCGGATGGTGTGTGTTTTGGGGCACCGTAGAGGCAGCCATAAGCGTAGTGGGCTGTATGAGCCCCGCTCCCCCTAACGGCCGCCATCTTGGCTCACCCTGAACGGGTGTAGAGCTCCAGTGACGTCACGTAGCTCCGGACAAAGTGACAGAAGTGCTATTGGCTTCTATATATAGATCTGGACAAAGTGACGGAAGTGCCTTCGGCTTTTATATATTAGATATGAAGAAGGACGTTTGTCCAAAACGCGTCGATGCTCCCTGCCAAAATAGCCACTTGTCCATATGAGTTTGTGCATTGTCATGGAGTCTGACTTATGATTTTTGAATAAAATCAACTATTTCTGCAATAACATCTGGGAGCTGGACCAATCTTTTCAACTGAGGATTACACCCTGTATACAGGACAGGAGAAGTGGTACTGTGCCGTGTATATATACAGAATAATACAGATACTGAGGATTACACCCTGTATACAGGACAGGAGAAGTGGTACTGTGCCGTGTATGTATACAGAATAATACAGATACTGAGGATTACATTCAGTATACAGGACAGGAGAAGTGGTAATGTGCAGTGTGTGCATACAGAATAATACAGATACTGAGGATTACACCTAGTATACAGGACAGAAGTGGAACTGTACAGTGTAAATATACAGAATAATACAGATACTGAGGATTACATTCAGTATACAGGACAGGAGAAGTGGTACTGTGCCGTGTATATATACAGAATAATACAGATACTAAAGATTACACCCAGTATACAGGACAAGAGAAGTGGTACTGTGCAGTGTATAAACAGTGTTGGCCAAAAGTATTGACACCCCTGCAATTCTGTCAGATAATACTCAGTTTCTTCCTGAAAATGATTGCAATCACAAATTCTTTGGTATTATTATATTCATTTAATTTATCTTCAATGAAAAAAACACAAAAAGAATTGTCCTAAAGCCAAATTGGATATACCGCAATTCCACACCAAACATAAAAAAGGGGGTGGACAAAAGTATTGGAACTGTTGTTATTTGATAATAGCATGTCAGACAATGCAAAATGTGAAGAGAAAATTTTTTTAAAACATTTATTTTTTTTTAAATGATTTTCAAAGTTTGAAAAAAGTGTGAATTTCACTGTTGCCTGCCTTTACGTTTCTCCTCATAACTCAGGCTAGAAATTAGAAATACGATAGAGAGACAAAATAAACACCGTTCTACTCAGAACAGTCCAGGCTTTCACCAGATATGTCACAAGAGGATCTTAGTTAATGTTTTACCCATGCAAAAGCAAACTCAAAATTTTTAAACGCATTTCGGAAAAATCGGCATAATTTAAATATTTCAAAAACTGCCCATGTGTCTGCTTTGCTCTTAGCCACATCTGTGCCAAATTTCAAGTTGGGGTCTTGATGGGATCATATTTTAAAATATTTTACTATTAATAGCGTCAATGGGTCATTTCATATCAAGTGATCTAAATATGAATATATTTTTTTACCTGATGTCCTTAGATTTTTTTAAAATGTTTTTCTATATGAAGTACTACTTTAGTTAATTACAAATAAATAGTTTTGAATTTTTTTCTTTATCAGTTAATTTTTTACAGATTTTTAAAGTTTTAAAAAAGCTTGAATTTTGGCCTGGTACGGCTTTAATTTTTTTTATCTCGGGCTAGAAATAAGATAGAGAAACAAAATAAACACCATTCTACTCAGAACTGTTCAGGCTTTCACCAGATATGTCACAAGAGGATCTTTTTTTTACCCATGTGAACGCAAAAGCAAAGTTTTAAAACGCATTTCCGAAAAATAGGCATAATTTAAATATTTCAAAAGCTGCCCATATGTCTGCTGTGCTCTTAGCCACTTCTGTACCAAACTTCAAGATGGGATCGCGATGGGATCATATTTTAAAATATTTTACTTTTTCTTACCCAGCAGATTCAGGTCAGACGACCATTACACTCAGTGCCACACACAGCAACAAAAGAGTGCAAAAAAAGCACCACAATGACAAGTGCTGAAATTGTGGAAAACTAGTTAGTTTTTGCACTCTTTTGTTGCTGTGTGTGGCTGGGTCATGTGGGTGCGTTTGTTCCGGCGCAGGTGGCGGTGTTGAATGCCGTAACAGCCCGCCTACTGAGATGGGGGTTAATGTAAGAGGCTGGGCATACACTGTGCAAGCCTGTGTGAACTGCGCCCTATATGAAACCCATTGTGTTTGCAGGACAACCAGTGATCACTCCCTCTGTGAAAAAGGAGGTTGTTAGTGATTGGGGCTGGTGTCTTGCATTCATAATGCCTTCAGTTATATCCTGGGCAAGGCTGCACACAGCACTGAGTGTAATGGTCGTCTGACCTGAATCTGCTGGGTAAGAAAATGTATTTTCTATTTGTGTCCTTTTTTCGCTTTAAATGAGAATTTAGAGGATAGGACTTGTGATCCGTGGGGAGCCGTGTAGGGGCTCACAAGCTTACGTGTTTTGGACCAAAAGACAAACCAATACCCCACAATTTGCTATATTTTAAAATATTTTACTATTATAATGTCAATTTGAAAATCTTGAATTCAGATCTGTTCAGCCTGTGGTCTAAAAGTGTGGGGTCTATATTTACCAAATAATCCATGATTTTTAGACATTACTGTATTATTTTGATATGTTACAGCTTAGAAGCAGGAGAGGACATATAGGAGAAAGCTTTGTTAGAGCTCAACCTGAGAATGAACAATATTGTATTGAATATTGTACAAACCAGGTCTACGAATTGGAGGAGAGTTTGTTAAAACATCAGTTACAGGAAGCAGAACCCATCAAAGGGACCCGGCAATCCCACACTTTCATTCCATGTAGTGAAACAGAAATAAAAACAAGGATTTTTTCATTCAGCAAAGACAGTGAAGTCCATGCAGTGGTAGAAGGCGGCACAAGATTGGCAATGGATGACATAACAGGCTATGTGACCTGTGAATATGATTGCCGCTGGTGACTGGCTACTGTACTCGCCAAAGATTGTGAAAAAGTCAGATAATAACTCAGTGACAGGCCGTACATACTCTGACACAAAAGGAAATGGCGATTGCTAGTAAGCGCTTATGGACAAGATTACATTTCACCCACTTAAAAGGAACAAATTAATGATAAAAAGCCACTTTAAAAACATACTATTGTTTGATTAGTTCATATTTTATAGAATGATGATTTAACTACTGTACTATTCTTATTAAACACTTCATAAATGACATGTTTAGTGATATAATAGAAAACATATTTACATGTATAAATAGGGGTTAACATTTTTGGTTCTTTTAATCTTGTTTAATCAAACTTGAGGATATGATCACTTTTTTCTTTTGGTTTGTTCAATGCATTCAGGTTGAAAATACTGAGCGTTGTGTTCTGATGATTAAGATGGATTTATCCTGGCACTTACCGGATTTGTGTTTTGTTTCTTTTTTGTTGCGTATAAATGTTTTATTCAATAAGTTGTAATAACTCATACAACCATAAAATAAAAAATATATAAATTTGAGAGGTCCCAAGTTGAATCTCTGCACAAATATAACCAAGAACACAAGTAACACACAGGCATTTTTTCACAATTTTCAAACTAACATTTATTTCACAATTGTGCATCAAAATTTTGAATTTGATTTTTCCCAAACAAAATATAAAAAACCATAGTCTTGTGACATATCAAATGAAAGCTGTTACCATTCTGAGTAAAATTATGCCTCTCCCACTTCATTATCTTATTTCTAGCCCGAGATACAAAATTGTAAAGCCATACCAGGCCAAAATTCACCCTTTTTTAAAACTTTAAATATATGTAAAAAATTAACTGATTAAGAAAAATATTCAAAACTTTTAATTTGTAATTAACTAAAGTAGGACTTCAAATAGAAAAAAATGAAAAAAAATCTAAAGACGTCAGGTAAAAAATATTCATATTTAGATCACTTGATATGGAATGACCTATTGACACTATTAATAGTAAAATATTTTAAAATATGATCCCATTGCGATCCCAACTTGAAATTTGGTACAGATGTGGCTAAGAGCACAGCAGACATATGGGCAGTTTTTGAAATATTTAAATTACGCTGAATTTTCGGAAATGCGTTTTAAAATTTTGCGTTTGCAATCACATGGGTTAAATATTAACAAAGATCCTCTTGTACATATCTGGTGAAAGCCTGCACAGTTCTGAGTAGAATGGTGTTTATTTTGTTTCTCTATCTTCTTTCTAGCCCGAGATATGATAGTAAATGTAAAGTCATACCAGGCCAAAATTCACACTTTTTTAAAATTTTAAAAATCTGTAAAAAATTAACTGATAAAGAAAAAAATGTAAAACTTTTTTTGTAATTAACTAAAGTTGTACTTCATATAGGAAAAAAATAAAAAAAATCTGAAGACGTCAGGGAAAAAAAATATTCATTTTTGGATCACTTGACATGGAATGACCCACTAGAAAATGGTTTGAGAGAAAGCACTGGAGACTTCTAAGGTGGCCAGCAATGAGTCCAGACCTGAATCCCATAGAACACCTGTGGAGAGATAAAATTCCAGCAGAGCATTGTAAGAAACTCATTGATGGTTACCGGAAGCGGTTGATCGCAGATATTTTGGCTAAAGGTTGTGCAACCAAGTATTAGGCTGAGGGTGCCAATACTTTTGTCTGGCCCATTTTTGGAGTTTTGTGTGAAATTGCTTTATTCTCTTTTGTGTTTTTTCATTGAAGACAAATTAAATGAAGATAATAATACCAAACAATTTGTGATTGCAATCATTTTCAGGAAGAAGCTGAGTATTATCTGACAGAATTGCAAGGGTGTCAATACTTTTGGCCAACACTGTATACAGAATAATACAGATACTGAGGATTACACCCAGTATACAGGACAGGAGAAGTGGCACTGTGCAGTGTATATATACAGAATAATACAGATAGTGAGGATTACACCCAGTATACAGGACAGGAGAAGTGGCACTGTGTAGTGAGTAGCAAAATCAACAGTTGGGTACATTCTGAGAAAAAAGCAATTGACTGGTGAGCTTGGGAACTCTAAAAGGCCTGGGCGTCCACAGATGACAACAGTGGTGGATGATCGCCGCATACTTTATTTGGTGAAGAAGAACCCGTTCACAACATCAACTGAAGTCCAGAACACTCTCAGTGAAGTAGGTGTATCTGTCTCTAAGTCAACAGTAAAGAGAAGACTCCATGGCAGTAAATACAAAGGGTTCACATCTAGATGCAAACCATTCATCAATTCCAAAAATAGACAGGCCAGAGTTAAATTTGCTGAAAAACACCTCAAGAAGCCAGCTCAGTTCTGGAAAAGTATTCTATGGACAGATGAGACAAAGATCAACCTGTACCAGAATGATGGGAAGAAAAAAGTTTGGAGAAGAAAGGGAACGGCACATGATCCAAGGCACACCACATCCTCTGTAAAACATGGTGGAGGCAACGTGATGGCATGGGCATGCATGGCTTTCAATGGCACTGGGTCACTTGTGTTTATGGATGACATAACAGCAGACAAGAGTAGTCGGATGAATTCTGAAGTGTACCGGGATATACTTTCAGCCCAGATTCAGCCAAATGCTGCAAAGTTGATTTGACGGCGCTTCATAGTACAGATGGACAATGACCCCAAGCATACAGCCAAAGCTACCCAGGAGTTCATGAGTGCAAAAAAGTGGAACATTCTGCAATGGCCAAGTCAATCACCAGATCTTAACCCAATTGAGCATGCATTTCACTTGCTCAAATCCAGACTTAAGACGGAAAGACCCACAAACAAGCAAGACCTGAAGGCTGCGGCTGTAAAGGCCTGGCAAAGCATTAAGAAGGAGGAAACCCAGCGTTTGGTGATGTCCATGGGTTCCAGACTTAAGGCAGTGATTGCCTCCAAAGGATTCGCAACAAAATATTGAAAATAAAAATATTTTGTTTGGGTTATGTTTATTTGTCCAATTACTTTTGACCTCCTAAAATGTGGAGTGTTTGTAAAGAAATGTGTACAATTCCTACATTTTCTATCAGATATTTTTGTTCAACCCTTCAAATTAAACGTTACAATATGCACTTGAATTCTGTTGTGTAGAGGTTTCATTTCAAATCCAATGTGGTGGCATGCAGAGTCCAACTCGTGAAAATTGTGTCACTGTCCAAATATTTCTGGCCCTAACTGTATACAGAATAATACAGACACTGAGGATTACACCCAGTATACAGGACAGGAGAAGTGGTACTGTGCAGTGTATATATACATAATAATACAGATAATGAGTATTACTCAGTAGACAGGAAAATTATACCCAGCATACCCAGGAGGCTGTGCTATATAGATAGCCAAGACTCAGCCAGATCCTAAAGATGGCGAAAGATTAAAGGTGGCGGCAGAAAGCCCAGTGCTGGGCGCAGAGAGAAACAGAATCCATGAGGCACCGGGAAGAACAGAGAGCAATCTCTGCCCGCAGGAAACTTTCTGATGCTGTACATTACACACTGCGGGCTCCATTCACATTACACACTGCGGGTTCCATGCACATTACACACTTCGGGCACTGCACATTACACACTGCGGGTTCTGTGCACATTACGCACTGCGGGCTCCGTGAACATTACACACTGCAGGCTCTGTGCACATTACACACTGCTGGCTCTGCACATTACACACTGCGGGCTCTGCACATTACACACTGCGGGCTCCGTTCACATTACACACTGCGGGCTCCGTGCACATTACACACAGCGGGCTCCGTGCACATTACACACTGCGGGCTCTGCACTTTACACACTGCGGGCTCTGTGCACATAACAGACTGCGGGCTCTGTACACATTGCAAACTACGGGCTCTGTGCACATTACAGACTGCGGGCTCTGTGCACATTACACACTGCAGACTCCGTGCACATTACACACTGCGGGCTCCATGCACATTACAGACTGCGGGCTATGTGCACATTACACACTGCGGCTCTATACACATTACACACTGCGGTCTCTGTGCACATTACACACTTCCGCTCTGGGCACATTACAAACTGCGGACTCTGTACACATTACATACTGCGGGCTCGTGCACATTACACACTGCGGGCTTCATGCACATTACAGACTACAGGCTATGTGCACATTACACTCTGCGGCTCTGTGCACATTGCACACTGTGGGCTCCGTGCACATTACAGACTGCGGACTCCGTGCACACTACACACTGCGGGCTCTGTGCACATTACACACTGCGGGCTCTGCACATAACACACTGCGGGCTCTGTACATAACACACTGCGGGCTCTGCACATATCACACTGCGGGCTCTGCACATAACACACTGCGGGCTCTGCACATAACACACTGAGGGCTCTGTACACATTGCAGACTGCGAGCAGCATACACATTACACACTGCGAGCTCTGTGCACATTTTGGAGCGCTGGTGCATATCTTGTATACACATCACTATACTGTATATACAGGTCCACCCTATATATATATATATACAGTATATAGGCACACTAGTGGAGCATGTAATGTGGACCTGTATATACTGTGTTGTGTAGAGATAGACAGACACACAGACAGACAGAGACACTCAGACAGAGACACTCAGACAGACACAGACATGATACTCACATACAGGACCTGTCGTGATGTTTCATGGAGGGAAGGCATCAGGGGTCACATGATCAGCTCAGGTGGGAGGGCCTGGAATCTGCACCTGTCATCCTGATTGGTGTGAGTGGGTCACTGCTTTAGGGAAACGACCCCGCCCCTTCACATCTGTGGCCCTGCCCCTTCACATCTGTGGCCCCGCCCCCTTCATGCCATTGCCGCTCGGCGGCAATGATTTAAAGCAGGGCTGCGGCCAGAGGAGCAGGCAGCCCACGCACCACACTAGTGGGCGGCCCATTGGGAAAAGTCCCACCCCTCCCGCCTATCAGGCCGGGCCTGGGAGAAAGCGTGGGTGTAAAAAGAATTGACAGGCGCTTTCTCCCATAAGAGCCCATTATTCCCCCTGGAATTACGCATCGCCATTCAGACGATGCGTAATTCCATTGGGAGTACGTCGGCGCTGATGTCACACAGTGGAGGAACAATCCTGTTCCTCCTCCCCTGTGTGACATCTGTCACAGCCCATTTTGGGTATTAATATACACTGCAAAACCCAAATGAAACTAAAGCAAATTTGTGAAAAATAATAAAGAATTAATAGAGAGGAACACAGGTATTGTCCTTCCAGGACCTATCATCGCTGATTGGCCGCTCACAGTCATGTGATATGCACGTCATAGCGCTTCACATATCACATGATCGCGAGTGGCAAATCAGCAATCTTGCCAGGCCCTAGAAGGTCGATATCTGTGGATCTCTCAGCTCCCGAAACACCCGGCGGAGGGTAAGTATTCATTCTTTATTATTTTTAAGACAAAAAGGGGGGAGGGGGTGGGAGCGCATGTGAAGAAAGTTTTTGAAGTGGATTTAGGCCCAGGGCTGTGTAGCCACTCACCAGAGGTGGTTGTGCAACCCTGCACAACTGCGGTCTTACGCCTGTGAATCCACCTCCGCGTGGAGGTATAGTGGAGGCACCGAAAGTTGCTCCGGGAGCTCCAACTCCTGCCGCGATCAATGACCGGATTGATGTCACCACAGGTCCTACAACGGTGACCGTGTTGTATTGCTAGGTCATGGAACTCAGGATCTAGGATTAATAATATCTCTTCTCCAGAGCTGCTCTTGCCAGGTGTGCACAAGTGCAAGAAGCTGAGAGTAAAAAAATCCCTGGTCTGTGGAGCGCTAGGGCTAGAGATAAATGGCACTAGGTTATTTTAGAAAAAGTTTCTTTATTAACCTCTTACAGGCCACTACATGTTTCTGCAGCAGAGCGCTGCCTTCATCAGGTGATGCAAAACTTTTTTTGCATCACCTGATGAAGGCAGCGCTCTGCTGCAGAAACGCGTAGTGGCCTGTAAGAGGTTAATAAAGAAACTTTTTCTAAAATAACCCTAGTGCCATTTATCTCTAGCCCTAGCGCTCCACAGACCAGGGATTTTTTTACTCTTTATTATTTTTAAGACATTTGTCTTTGTTCAATTTGGGTTTCGTAGTGTATATTAATACACTATGAAACCCAAAAGGGGCTGGCACAGATGTCACACAGGGGAGAATTGTTCTTCCCCTGTGTGACATCACTTCTCCCCTTTAGGGGGAGAAGTAGCCCCGTAATTCACACTCACATTCACACATCGCATTTTTTAAGGGGCTTTTTTGCGTGGGTGCAAAACACTGAAAAAAGCCCCAGTGCAAAACAGCGCAAAAAAAACCTCTATGTGTGAACATTGTATTCACACACCGCCGGCATATTAATAACGCGCACATCTTCTGAGCACCAGGCCACAGCATTGCCACCCCTGCCTATTGGGAATCTGCCTCATGTGACCCTGCTCCACCACTGCCGCATTTCTTCCCCTGGTGAGCATATATCTGTATTATATTCTATTTTCTGTTTATGTGTGCTACTATATTAAAGGACTGTTAGGATGGGGTCACATTTGGAAGGCACAATCTGGTAACCGCATCCATTACCGGATCCGGTATTACCATGTGCCATCACATTTGGTATCACATTGCAGATCTGGACCCAGTAATGGATCCAGATATGCAATGAGAAAACATTGTGGAACCAAAAACCAGATCTGGTACCGCAAGGTACATTCATGTGCCTTGCGGTACTGGATTCAGTTGCCATAGGTGGCCATTATAAAAAAAACAGATCCGGTTTTTCAACCGCTCCGAAAAATGCAGCCTGCATGATTTTTACCGCAGGCTGCAAAACCGGATACGGTAACCAGATTGCATTAAGTGCAATCCGGTTTTTCTATTGCAGCCTACGGCTGCGAATCCGGATCCGGTTTTGACCATTTTCAATGCTCAAATCCGGATTTGAAAAAACAACCGCAAATGTGACCCTAGCCTTAGGCAGGGATACTACGTATGTGCACAGAACTGCTAGTGGATCTGTTTGCACTAGGGACTTGACCGATTCCTTTTAAGCCCAAGGACAATATTTTTTTCTGCTGAATAATGGAATTAATAAATCTATTGAAAATACTACCTCATAGTAACTGCTCAGACATTAATTTCTATATTTCTGAGCACATAATATTGACATTTTATTTAAAGGGAATGTGTAACCATGTTTTTACAACAATGTAAGAGTAGCATTATGCATACATCCCAACTGAAGAACAGAAAGAGGGATAAAACATGCGGCGCACTTAATTCCAAGTTGCAAAACTTTACCATACCCTTAGCCACACCCATTTGTATGTGACAGACATTCAGTAGATCCCCATGCCTGTTAATTATTAATATTAACATGTGATATTTCAGTTTTTCTTTTTTAATAAATTTGCATAAATATCTACATTTCTGTTTATTTTTAAGTCAAGATGGGGTGCAGAGTGTGCATTAATGATAAAAAATGAAAAATATATTGCAATCTGAGAGTCCTCAGTGGTTGATACCTTTTAATGGCTAACTGAAAAGATGGTAAGCATAGCAAGCTTTCGGGACGCTGAGTTCCCTTCTTCAGGCTAATAATGACACAAATTCTGAAGACACATACATCTATACATAAGCAATAGAGGAAAAAAAAAAAAGGAAAGAAGAGAACAGAAAAAAAATGGCAAAACAGTGTTATATGCTCTGGTGGATATGACAGGTGACGCAAAGCAGAGTCGGGTAGGGAGGGGTGGAGGAGCAGGGACAGAGAAAGCAGATTTCAGAAGTGTCTTTAAATCCATAAAGATTCGGTACATTCCGGACATTATAAAAAATGAACTTTTTTGAATTTACCAGATGGCTGCAATGAAACAAAGAGTAAAAATTTTAAAGGGGTCTGAATACTTTCTGTACCCACTGTAACCTAGTCCCCCTTCTCCTAAAGATAGCATATATTGCCTAGTTCCTCCTTTCCCACATATAGTCTAAATAATCCAGTCCTCCTCACCCAATTATAGCCAATCCCCCTCTGCTTCATATAGCCTATATAGCCTAGTTCCCCCTCTCCAACATATAGCCTACATAACCTGATGCCCCCTCTCACACATATATCATATATAGCCTACTTCCTCCTCCCCCACATATAACATATATAACTTAGTCCCCCTCCCTCACATACAGCATATATAACCTGCCTATAACACATATATAACCAAATCACCCTCCCCCACATATCGCCTACATTGCCAAGTCCCCCTTCTCCTACATATCAGGCCTCTCTCACACATCCATGCAAAACACATGTGTGAGCGAGGCCATTTTTTGGGGTCTGTGTCACAGATTGTTTGACATACAAAAACAAAAAAGAGAACTAGGAGAGAAGGTGAGCATTTGCAATTTCTTTATGTAGAGCATCATATACAAATTTACAGCTCATATTCTAGAACAAGAAAGAGTGAGCACATGGGGTCAATGTGAAAACTGCAAATACAAATTCAAATGACATAAATTATCCAATAATGGGTCAAAAATTGTCATACAGAATAATGGTTTACAAAAAAAGAGGAACATATATCATAATGGCAAACAGATACCACACTATAGATGAACTAGCTGGGTGCCCGATGCACATGCATCGGGATTCTAGCAGAGCGAGTCTCTGACTCGCAATGGCCGCTTCGCGGCCAATGCTTCGCGCTGCTAAGGCGACTCGCCATGCCCGCTGCGCGGGCATAGTGAGTCGCCTTAGAACTGCTCGCAATGGCCGCTGCGCGGCCAATGCTTCGGGCGTATCCACATGACCTCGCTGACTCGCAGCGTGAGCGGACTCAAAAGGGGCAAAAAACCCATTCGTGATTATATAATAGACTAGATGGCGTCCCGATTCTAAAGAATCGGGTAGTCTAGAATCCATATATAGTTTATTTACTAATAGTTACGGGAGTGCGGTGAAATGAATTGTGTGTATACAGGCGGCTCTGTGGGTAGCACAGTATACGGTGGCTGAGTGGTTAGCAGTGAGTGCGGTGGCTGAGTGGTTAGCAGTGAGTGCGGTGGCTGAGTGGTTAACAGTGAGTGCGGTTGCTCAGTGGTTAACAGTGAGTGCGGTGGCTCAGTGGTTAACAGTGAGTGCGGTGGCTCAGTGGTTAACAGTGAGTGCGGTGGCTCAGTGGTTAACAGTGAGTGCGGTGAGATTGGTCAGCGCAGAGGCGGCTGGGCAGAGGACAGGGGGCAGAGGCGGCTGGGCAGAGGACAGGGGGCAGAGGCGGCTGGGCAGAGGACAGGGGGCAGAGGACAGGGGGCAGAGGACAGGGGGCAGAGGACACAGAGGGGGCAGAGGACAGGGGGCAGAGGACACAGAGGGGGCAGAGGACAGAGGACACAGAGGGGGCAGAGGACGCAGAGGACAGGGGGCAGAGGACAGGTGGCAGAGGACACAGAGGGGGCAGAGGACAGGGGGCAGAGGACACAGAGGGGCAGAGGACAGGGGGCAGAGGACGCAGAGGACAGGGGGCAGAGGACGCAGAGGACAGGGGGCAGAGGACGCAGGGGGCAGAGGACACAGAGGGGGCAGAGGCACAGGGGGCAGAGGACACAGAGGGGCAGAGGACGCAGAGACAGGGGGCAGAGGACAGAGGGACAGAGGGGGCAGAGGACCAGAGGACAGGGGCAGAGGACAGGGGGCAGAGGACACAGAGGGGGCAGAGGACCAGAGGACAGGGGCAGAGGACAGGGGCAGAGGCAAGAGGGGGCAGAGGACCAGAGGACGGGGCAGAGGACAGGGCAGAGGAAACGAGGGGGCAGAGGACGAGGGAGCAGGGGGCAGAGACACAGAGGGAGAGAGGACGCAGAGGACAGGGGCAAGGACAGGGACAGGGGGCAGAGGACGCAGAGGACAGGGGGCAGAGGACAGGGGCAGAGGACCAGGAGAGGGACAGAGGGGGCAGAGGCAGAGGGCAGAGGACAGAGGGCAGGGCAAGGGGGCAGAGGACAGAGGGGGCAGAGGACCAGAGGGGGCAGAGGACAGAGGGGCAGAGGACACAGAGGGGGCAGAGGACAGCAGAGGACAAGGGAGGCAGAGCGAGACCAGGGGGCAGAGGAACAGAGGGGGGAGGGAACAGAGGGGCAAGAGGACAGGGGGCAGAGGAGAGACAAGGGGGCAGGGGCAGAGGAGCAGAGGCGGGGGCGAGACAAGGGGGGAGGCAGAGGGCAGAGGAGGGGGGCAGAGGACAGGGAGAGACAGGGGGAGAGGACACAGAGGGGCAGAGACAGAGGACAGGGGGCAGAGGACACAGAGGGCAGGGCAGAGGGGGCAGAGGACAGGGGGCAGAGGACCAAGGGGGCAGAGGACCAGGGGCAGAGGGAGAGGACAGAGGGGCAGGGCCAGGGGCAGAGGACAGAGGGGGCAGAGGGGGACAGAGGAGGAGAGGGCAGAGGACGGGGGCAGAGACAGAGGGGCAGAGGACAGGGGGCAAGGACACAGAGGGGCAGAGGACAGAGACAGGGGGGCACAAGGGGCAGAGAACAGGGGCAGGCAGAGGGGCAGAGGACCAGAGGGGCAGAGAAACAGGGGCAGAGGCCAGAGGGCAGAGAACAGGGCAGGGACAGAGGGCAGGGGCCAGAGGGGGGAGGACCAGGCGGGCAGAGGCACAGGGGGCAGGGGGACAGGGGGCAGAGGACAGGGGCAGAGGACACGAGGACAGGGGGCAGAGGACACAGAGGGGGCAGAGGACCAGGGACAGGGCAGGGCAAGAGGCAGAGGACGCAAGAGGGGGCGAGGACACAGAGGGGGCAAAGACGCAGGAGGGCAGAGGACAAGAGGGGAGGGGGCAGAGGACGCAGAGGGGGCAGAGGACGCAGAGGGGGCAGAGGACGCAGAGGGGGCAGAGGGGGCAGAGGACACAGAGGGGGCAGAGGACACAGAGGACGCAGAGCGGGCAGAGGACGCAGAGGGGGCAGAGGACACAGAGGGGGCAGAGGACACAGAGGGGGCAGAGGACACAGAGGGGGCAGAGGACACGAGGGGGCAGAGGACACAGAGGACAGGGGGCAGAGGACACAGAGGACAGGGGGCAGAGGACACAGAGGACAGGGGGCAGAGGACACAGAGGACAGGGGGCAGAGGACACAGAGGACAGGGGGCAGAGGACACAGAGGACAGGGGGCAGAGGACACAGAGGACGCAGAGGACAGGGGGCAGAGGACAGGGGGCAGAGGACAGGGGGCAGAGGACAGGGGGCAGAGGACACAGAGGGGGCAGAGGAGGCAGAGGACAGGGGGCAGAGGACACAGAGGGGGCAGAGGACGCAGAGGACAGAGGGCAGAGGACACAGAGGGGGCAGAGGACAGGGGGCAGAGGACACAGAGGGGGCAGAGGACAGGGGCAGAGGACACAGAGGGGGCAGAGGACGCAGAGGACAGAGGGCAGAGGACACAGAGGGGGCAGAGGACAGGGGGCAGAGGACACAGAGGGGGCAGAGGACAGGGGGCAGAGGACACAGAGGGGGCAGAGGACAGGGGGCAGAGGACACAGAGGGGGCAGAGGACAGGGGGCAGAGGACACAGAGGGGCAGAGGACGCAGAGGACAGGGGGCAGAGGACAGGGAGCAGAGGACACAGAGGGGGCAGAGGACGCAGAGGTGAGGGGCAGAGGACAGGGGGCAGAGGACACAGAGGGGGCAGAGGACGCAGAGGACAGGAGGCAGAGGACAGAGGGCAGAGGACACAGAGGGGGCAGAAGACGCAGAGGACAGGGGGCAGAGGACACAGAGGGGGAGAGGACGCAGAGGACAGGGGGCAGAGGACGGGGCAGAGAACACAGAGGGGGCAGAGGACACAGAGGACGGGGGGCAGAGGACACAGAGGGGGCAGAGGACGCAGAGGACACAGAGGGGGCAGAGGACACAGGACAGGGGGCAGAGGACACAGGACAGGGGGCAGACGACACAGGACAGGGGGCAGACGACACAGGACAGGGGGCAGAGGACACAGGACAGGGGGCAGACGACACAGGACAGGGGGCAGAGGACACAGGACAGGGGGCAGAGGACACAGGACAGGGGGCAGAGGACACAGGACAGGGGGCAGAGGACACAGGACAGGGGGCAGAGGACACAGGACAGGGGGCAGAGGACACAGGACAGGGGCAGAGGACACAGGACAGGGGGCAGAGGACACAGAGGACAGGGGGCAGAGGACACAGAGGACAGGGGGCAGAGGACACAGAGGACAGGGGGCAGAGGACACAGAGGACAGGGGGCAGAGGACACAGAGGACAGGGGGCAGAGGACACAGAGGACAGGGGGCAGAGGACACAGAGGACAGGGGGCAGAGGACACAGAGGACAGGGGGCAGAGGACACAGAGGACAGGGGGCAGAGGACACAGAGGACAGGGGGCAGAGGACACAGAGGACAGGGGGCAGAGGACACAGAGGGGGCAGAGGACGCAGAGGACACAGAGGACGCAGAGGATGGGGGCAGAGGACAGGGGGCAGAGGACACAGAGGGGGCAGAGGACGCAGAGGACAGGGGGCAGAGGACACAGAGGGGGCAGAGGACACAGAGGGGGCAGAGGATGCAGAGGGGGCAGAGGACAGGGGGCAGAGGAGGCAGGAGCGGCCGCGGGCAGAGGAGGCAGGAGGGGGCGGGGCACAGGAGTGTGGAGCGGCGGCGGGCACAGAGGAGTGTGGAGCGGCGGCGGGCAGAGGACACAGAGGACAGGGGGCAGAGGAGGCAGGAGCGGCCGCGGGCAGAGGAGGCAGGAGGGGGCGCGGGCACAGGAGTGTGGAGCGGCGGCGGGCACAGAGGAGTGTGGAGCGGCGGCGGGCAGAGGACACAGAGGACAGGGGGCAGAGGAGGCAGAGAGCGGCCGCGGGCAGAGGAGGCAGGAGGGGGCGCGGGCACAGGAGTGTGGAGCGGCGGCGGGCACAGGAGGCAGGAACGGAGGAGAGAGGAGGCGCCGGTGCGTGTAGCCGGGCGACGTCCGGCTACAGTGCACTGGTGACGTCACCAGCCCTGGGCGAAGACCATCACGGAAGTGGGCGTGGTCTTCCCCGGAAGTGGCCTTCGGGTTTTATATAGTAGATGAATAGTCATCAACATATAAAGTGTATGTGCATTTATAGCAGCATTACATCAAATAGGTGGATCTGTTAGTTCATATACCTACAGTATCTGTATAAATCACCATTGCTGTGGTGTTACCCCAGCAAAAAGAGACCACAATTGTGGTTAAAAGCTAGAGCAGGCAAAGGAGGAGAAAGTGTACCCCTATTAGGCTAAGGCTACTTTCACATAACGATTTAGTCAAATCCGATGCTGTCGGATATAAATTGGACAGCATCGGATCTAAACTGATCCCTGCAATCGGACGCCAAATAGGCATCCGATACGACATTCTGCAGGATCAGTTGCTGTCACCTGTCACAGCTGTTCTCCCCTGTGTGTCCCCCTCATCACCCCTGTGTGTCCCCCTCATCACCCCTGTGTGTACCCCTCATCTCCCCTGGTGCTCCACCCTCTTCTCCCTTCTGTTTCCCCCTCTTTTTCCCCCCTCTTCACCCCTGCGTGTACCCCCCTCTTCTCCCCTGTTTGGCCCCCTCATGACCCCTGTGTGGCCCCCTCATGTCCCCCAGTGCTCCCCTTCCTTTCCCCTGTCGTCCGGAATAAAAAATAAAAACATTTTATTCTCACCTATGCACGAGTCCAGCGGCGCTTCCAGCTATCTTCTTCTGATCCTAGGACCTCTCGTGATGTCACAGTCACATGACCGATTACCGAGGTAACCGGTCATGTGACTCTGACATCACGCCAGGTCCTACAGGCAGGACATGCTGGAGACGCCGGGTGGATCGTGGACAGGTGAGTATAGATGGTTTATTATCTTTAACCCCTGCCTTACTTAATTTTATTTCCGCAATGTATATACATACATTGCGGAAGTAAAATTAGATGTTTAGAGCATTTTTACTGTACTGAGCATGTACTGAGCATGCTCAGTACAGTAAAATCGGGTCTGAGGACACATCCCATGTTTCCTCGGACCCTGCTCTATAGGGCCCCATGCTAAAAACATCGGACCAAATCGGATGTGCACTAAATGCCATCCGATTTTGTCCGATTTTATTTTCGGTGCAAAAATCGGAGCATGCTCCGATTTTTGCACCGATAAAAATATCGGACAGAATCGGATCGGACCAAATCGGATGGCATTTCGTGCACATCCGATTCGGTCCAATGCCCATAGGGCTGTATGGGGGCCAAAATCGGTCCGATGCTGTACAATTTTTATTGGACAGCATCGGAAATCAAAATTCCGTAATGTGAAACCAGCCTAAGCACAACCACGGTATTTGAATATGCAGGTGAAGATTTTATTTATAGAAAATGTGACAGCAATAAAAAAGCCAGACAAAACATATTAAAAGCAATTAAAAATAAACTGTTCCGGACCAGCCCTCTAACTGTGTAAGCTAGAGCAGGACAATCAATATTACACCAGAGAGTCCCACCCTATTGATGCAAAGTGCAGAATGACACACTAACCCCTCAGTGAAAGGATCCTCCACCTACTGACCCCAACATACGTTTCCTCTTTAGTGGTTAAAGCTTCATCAGGGGGGTATGTGATGAGCCACCAGCCCCGATCTCATTTTAAATCAAATGACGTGTATAACGCCGATTACTGCACACTACAGCAGCGCTACGTCGCTTCCAGTTCCGCCCATCCGACCAGAAGCACGGTCACATCACCGCGGCAAGGGATGCACGCGCGCCCGGTAGCTGGGATGCATCACCATGTCTTCCGGGCATGAGCACCCACAGCTAAGTAAGCCCCACCCCCCAGAGGAGGGAGGACCAAAGCAACACAGCACAAGTGGCAGTATTAGTGAAATATACATGGTAGAAGTGAGATTAAGCCCTTTGGGGCCAGCAGAGGACACCATATAAGAGGAAATGGGACCCATAAAAACTTACATAGCACCAATCGCATATACATAACAGGTAGAAGTATCCCAATGTTAAGTACATAAAGTGAATTGGTGCACTGAAGTCCAGTCACAAATCCAAGAATCAAGCCATAGTGTGCATATATCAGAGTCCATGCCGGGTCCGTCAGGGGTATTGTATCCATCACAGCTGTTCCAAATGAGGACGAGGAGTGGGATGCATCAGAAAAAAATGAAATAATTTGAATACAAATGTAAAAATTATGATTCAAAAGTTACGGGTGCAACAACACAGTAGACATGGGGGACGAAGTTCACAGAAAAGGGGCAAAACAAAGGAATTCATTAAGACCCCCGGGAGTCATTGTCCCAAGGGTTACGATCCAGCTTGTTTCACATTGGTCAAGGATCCTTCTAATATTGCCTCCGCGGATCCCACATTGAACCACCTCGATCCCCCTAATTTGTAAGAAGATTGGGTCACAATTATGGTGCGTCGTAAAATGACGGTGCAATGTTTTTAGCGTGGAAGGATCCTCTGCCATTCCGACCGCAGCAATGTTCCTCACATGCTCCCTCTCACGTTTGTGTAATTCTCTTGATGTTAATCCAACATACATGAGTTGGCACTCGCAAGTGGTATAATATACCACATTGCAGGTGCCACAATTTATGTTCTCCTTAATATCATACTCTTTAGTTCCATCTGCAGACATGAAGGAAGTGATGCGAAGAACATTGCTACAGGCCAAACAATGTACCCATTGGAAACATCCTGGCAAAGATCTGGTGGACCCAAACAAAGATGGTGATTGGGGCACATAATGGCTTCGAACAAGTATGTCGCACAGGTTCCTTAATCTGTGGGCTGTCATTAACAGATAATCCAATAAGACACTGGTCCCCAACCTTTTTTGCACCGGGAACCGACTTCATGCAAGACCATTTGTCTGGTGCCTGGCAGGGTGGGGTGCGGCTTTGATCATATGGGGTGGGGCTACTCTGTTTCTCCAAAAGATGCACTGCATCTTATTTTTAGGGGGTGTCTTATTTTTCCATCCCCTTGCAGCCCCCAATATGGTATCCCCATCACTCTCTTGCAGCCCATAATATCCCCATCATCCCTATGCAGGCCACAATATCCTCATTATCCCCTTGCAGCCCCCATCATCCCATCATGCCTTTGCATCTCACAATATCCCCATCATCACCTTCCAGCACCCATATCATCCCCATCATCCCCTTGCAGCTCCGTCGACACACACACAGCCACACACACAGCCACACACACAGCCACATAAACAGCCACACACACCCCCACACACAGCCACACCCACAGTCACATGCACAGCCACACGCACAGCCACACACACAGCCACACACAACCACACACAGACACACACAGAGCCACACACACAGCCACACCACAACATACAGACACACTACCGCACACACAGACACACTCAACCACACACACAGACACACCGCCACACCACACAAACACACACATACACAACACCACAGAATTACACCCCCACACACAGACACTCCACCACACACACAGCCACACACACAGACACACACAGCCACACACACAGACACACACAGCCACACATGCATCACCACATACACAGACACACCCAGACAGACACACGCACAGACACACTGCCACACACAGACACAGCCACACATAGCCACATAGACACACAGCCACACACACAGCCACATGCACAGCCACACGCTCAGCCACACACACAGCCACACCCAGTCACATGCACAGCCACACGCACAGCCACACACACAACCACACACAACCACACACAGACACACACAGAGCCACACACACAGCCACACCACCACATACAGACACACTACCGCACACACAGACACACTCAGCCACACACACAGACACACCGCCACACACACAAACACACACATACACAACACCACAGACATACACCCCCACACACAGACACTCCACCACACACACAGCCACACACACAGACACACAGCCACACACACAGACACACACAGCCACACACGCATCACCACATACACAGACACACCCAGACAGACACACGCACAGACACACTGCCACACACAGACACAGCCACACATAGCCACATAGACACAGAGCCACACACACAGCCACATACAGCCACACACACAGCCACACACAACCACACACCCCCACACACACAAACACATAGCCACACCACCTCACACACAGCCACACACACACAGACACACACAGACACACCACCAAACACACAGACACACCGCCACACACACAGACACACTGCCACAGACACACAGCCACACAGCAACACACACATACACACTGCCAAACACACAGACACACACACAGCCACACACATAGCCACATACACAGCCACACACAGATACACCGCCACACACACGGACACACACACAGACACACACACAGACACACACACAGACACAGACATTCACTTTGCTCACAGGTCCACCGCAGTTGGTGCCACTCTGCTCTCTGCCTGGGCTGCGTACATGTACGAGCGGAGTCGTCGGCCAATAACAGTGCAGCAACCACTGGTCAATCAGGGCCTGACTGCTGCTCTGTGAGTGGCTGACGGCACCGCTTGTACATCTACGCACGCAGCTGAGGCAGACATCAGCTCAGAGCTGTGTAGTGCAGGTCGCAGGGACGCCGCTCTGAGCCACTGCAGAGCACACTCTCTGTAATGCTGGTCTGTGATGGCGCGAACCGGCACAGTGACCCCCACAGCCTGGTCCACGGACAGGTGGTTGGGAACCCTGCGATAATGAGTGTATATGATGAAGGTCAGTCTGGAGGACAGGCGCTTTAATATGGACTTCATGCTCTCCCACTCGTGGTTGTAAGTTGTAATTAATTTCACCATAGACTGGTTTTTGGTCTCTCCCCTGGTGACCTTAGTATCAAGCAACTCTGTACGGAAAGTGTGCTTCGCCCTAAGATACCCCTTCTTAATGCTCCAATTGCTGTAGCCCCTTTCTCTGAACCGTAATTCTAAGTCCGCTGCTTTCTCCTTGAATTTTGAATCAGAAGAGCAAATGCGTTTCATACGTAAGAACTGACCGGTGGGGACAGCATGAATCATAGACCTGTCATTGGCAAATGATGCATGTAAAAGGGCATTAACAGAGGTGAGTTTACAGTATACATCAGTTGTAATTAACCGCTCTAAACCCACCTCTATCAAAATATCAAGGAATTAAATCTTGTTGGCATCAAATTTATGTCAACTTGATATTGAATGGGTTAATGCCCAATCTGCCAATGAACAAATCGAGCTCCTCTGCCATGCCCTACCACAAGAAAAGTAAATCATCAATATAACGGAAACAGTACTGCATGTTTGCCACACGCCACAAAGCCATCGTTCCCAGTACCCCAGGAAGAGGTCGGCGTAAGTAGGTGCGCAGGCCGCTCCCATGGCAGAGCTGCGTCACTGTAAATAAAAAACATCTTTAAAAACAAAAAAATTGTAGGTCAAGGCAAAGCTGAGAAGCTCAATTATAAGGTCACTCATTGCACCATCCCAACCTCTGGACGTCAAAAAGAATCTGACAGCCTTCAGTCCATCAGCATGGTGGATGCACGCATACAGGGACTCTATATCAAAGGTGACTATCAATACATCATGCTCCACAAAAATGCCATCGATCCTTTTCAGAAAGTACATCGTGTCACGTACATAGGAGGGCAGGGTCTGTTTATCAATGACTTCCCGCTCAAATGCATCGCCAAGTATGGACTGGAGTTGCTCAGAGAAAGAGGCAACAGGATTGAAATGGAGTCTCTCGTAGCTGTTACGATTGCGTAATTGGTGAAGCACCTCCTGTTGATTCATATCAACAGGCCAGATCATAATATTTCCACCCTTGTCTGCTGGCTTAATACCAATATCAGCAAGATGTTCCAATTCGGCTAGTGCCTTCCTTTGCTGATGTGTAAGACTGTCATATCTGTGCTTGATCGATACCTCCAAAAAGTCATCAGTCACCAAATTGATGAAGATATTGACCGCAGGGCAGACAGACAAGGGTGGAAACCTCATTGATTTGGTTCTGGTTCATGGAGAAAACCCACCTAGGAGGTCTGGAAGAGTCTCGTTCACCAGATCCTCAAGGTTCTTAAGAGCCTCCACCTCATTAGCTTCAAAGGTACCAGGAGAAGAGAGCTTCTTAGTATGTAACTTTTTAAACACCAGTTTGTGAGAGAACAAAAAGAGGTCCTTCATGGCTGTGAAGAAATGGAAAGAGTCGGAGAAAAAGAAAGACCTTTGGTTAACAAGTCAATCTGTACAGATGAAAGAATATGTTTAGACTAATTGAACACCTGTAAGGCGTCATTTTTGTTCAGAGGATTTTTAGGGGGACCCTGAGGCATCTGTGTGTTAGATTTGAACTGTGTGATCACACCGATGCTGGACATATTGGGGTGGGACTCATCAGTACCGCTTAGAGTAGAACCACCAATTGCACCTCTAGGAGAGGTGCATGGAGGTGTTTTCTTAGGCTTGGGGTCAGGTTGTGGTTTAGTTCAACCGCTCTTATCGCTGTTCTTCCACTTATGCACCCGGTTCAGCTGGAAATTGGTCTGATTACGCTGGAATTTTTTGATTTTATATGCCTGAATCTCCTTCTCCATTTTTATAGGTTCATTATCAGTTTCCTCTTTGATCTTAGTCAGGACCTGACTGGATGCCATGTCTTTGATTTTCTCTGACATTCATTTCACTTTTTATTACACTCAGTGACTCAATATTGAGTTCACGGAGGAGGTTTAAAACCCTAGAGAGCACTCATTAGCCACCTCCTCCCAACGCTCTCTAAAAGACTTGTTAATAGGAAACAAAGGAAAAAAATGAATTCTCATTCCCCTTGGTATTAACTCTTTCTCGACAAAACTTGTTAAGAAACACTCTGTTCCACCATATTTTCTTCCGTTTTTTGAGGAGTTCCCTATATTTTTTAGTATGCCCCTGAAGAGTGTTGTCGCCCCTCAAATCCACCGGTGCACCACCTTCTTCGTCCAAGGCATGGTTCAGCTGCGAAAACCAGGCATCATCCTGGGCACAGAAATCCATAATGCACACTGGAAAAACTGTAGAAACCACAGAAAACAATATTAGATATGGCAATTCCATACAATCTGTAAAGGTACCTTTACACGCCGCCACTATGCCTAGCAACAGGTATCCACCGCACGTGCACGCGCACGTTTTTGTCGGTGGATACCGATCGCTGATGCCGCATGTACACGCCGCCATTGCGTTGTCACTGAAGGTATCTTTGTTCCCCGGAAGTTCCGACAGATCCTGCGGATAACTTCCTGTTGAATACCTTCGCTGCATCACACGCTGCTACCACAAAGGAATATGGGCGTACATCTTTCGCGCCGCAAGCACATAGGCGTGACAGAGTTGTGTATTCTGTGACGCTAATACGCTGATTGGACAACGCAATAGCGTCATGATTGGCCGCCTGCGCAAGAAGGCTGGCTAATACATGACGCCATTGCAATTGTGTAGTGTGAATGGACAGCTCTTTAAATATGGCGCCCTGTGACGTTACACAGTAGCCCCCACCAATCATCGCTGATGGGGCGTGGTATCCAGCGCGCTGTGGCATGCCCCTGTTAAATCACTAGGCGACGCAACATCCATGCCTGTGCCCCGTTTAGACGCCACTATCATGGCAATTGTGCCTTTGTGTTGCCTTCGGTTTTTGAGCACGGCTCAGAAACAGGTATCTGAGTCAACTGCAGGACGCCGGGAGGAATTTCCCTGTTTACACGACGCCATTTCATAGCAATTTCATGGCAACAGGCACAAATATTCTCAATGCCAACCAGGTGCTACCTCGCAGTGGTGGCATGTAAAGGGGCCCTAATATGCGACTGGAGAACAGTATTCACCAGACACACAGATACTCCAACCAGATATTTCGAACCCACAGTACCTCTATAAATCACCATTGCTGTGGTGTTACCCTAGCAAAAGGAGACCACAATTGTGGATAAACGCTAGAGCAGGACAATTAATATTTCACTTGAGTGTCCTATCCCATTAACGCAAAGTGCAGAATGACATACTAACGTCTAAGTGGAAGGATCCCCCGCCTACTAAGTACTACCTACTGGTGATGGGGATTTATAGAGGTACTATGGGTATCTGAACTAACAGCGCCACCTATTTGATGTAATGCTGATATAAATGCACATACACTTTATATGTTGATGACTATTCATAGACTATTCATCTATAGTGTGGTATCTGACATTATGATATATGTTCCTCTATTTTTGTAAACCATTATTGTGCATAACAATTTTTGACCCTTTGTTGGATAATTTGTCATTAGAATTTGTATCGGTGCAGTCTTCACATTGACCCCAGGGGTGTAACCACAACAGATGCAGGGGTTGCAATTGCACCTGGGCCCTGGAGCCTAGGGGGCTGCAAAAGTACTTTTGGCCTATAGAAAAAGACTAATGCTATCAAAGATTTGCAATAATCAGGGACCCGGTTGGAGCTTTCGTACCGGGGTCCATGGGCTTCAAGTTACACCACTGATTGACCCCATGTGCTCACTTTTTCTTGTTCTAACATATGAGCTGTGAATTTGTGTGATAAGGCTAGGGTCACACTTTAATACAGAATTGCGTTCACCGCATCCAGATCTGGATGCGGTAAACTCAATTGTCTTCAGACATTCAGCAATCCGGCTGCCGCAGGGATGAGCAAACTGTTCTGTTGTTAGTAAAACTATTTATTTTATTAATAAATACTTCTACAATGTCTCTAGGGGGTGCCCAGTACCCCTAGAGACCTTACACCCACTCAGGTGGGCTTTTACTGCTATAATGTGTTATGTACAATGGTACAGTATGTGCGCCGCTGTCTGAGGTCCTGAAGACTTATACAGTAGATCTATGGGCAGCGCTGCCCATAGATCTACTGTAAGTGGCTTCAGGACCTCAGACAGAGGCGCAGGAGTCAGCTGTTGTACATAACACATTATAGCAGTATAAGCCCACCTGAGTGGATGTAAGGTCTCTAGGGGGACTGGGCACCCCCTAGAGACATTATACAAGCATTTATTAATAAAATAAATAGTTTTACTAACAACAGAGCACTTTGCTTATCCCGGCGGCAGCCGGGACAAGCAAAATATATGCGGGAACCGCATTGCTCAGGATTGCACATCCTGAGCAATCCGGTTCCCGCATTGTGGATGTTAAAACCGCTCCGAAAACTGCAGCCTGCATGATTTTTCACGCAGGCTGCAGAGCCGGAGACGGAAATCGGATTGCTTGTGAAGCAATCCGGTTTTTGTCATAGGCTCCTATGAGGAGCGTTTCCTGATCCGGTTTTGAGCTTTTTAAAAGCTCAAAACCGGATTAGGTTTTGTAAAAAAAAACTGAAGTGTGACCCTAGCCATACTCTACATAAAGAAATTGTAAATGCACACCTTCTCTACTTGTTCTCTTTTTTGTTTTTGAATTATCTGGTTGGAGTATTTGTGTTTGGTGAATACTGTTCTCCAGTTGCATATAACAGATTGGCTAGGGTCACATTTCCGTTTTTGTAACAAAATCCTGATCCGGTTTTGAGCTTTCAAAAAGCTCAAAACCGGACCAGGAAACGCTCCTCATAGGAGCCAATGCAAAACACCGGATGGCTTCACAAGCCATCCGGTGGCCGGATCCGGCACTGCTGCCTGCGTTTAAAATCATGCAGGCAGCAGTTTTCGCAGCGTTTCCAGGGACCGCACTGCGGTCACCGGATGGCTCAGGATGTGTAATCCTGAGCCATCCGGTAACTGCATAGATTGCGGATCCCGGCTATTGACGGGATCCGCAAACTTAATAAAGAGTTAAATTGGTGACCTAAATGACTTTTTGAGGTCTGTAGGGGGGCTTAGACCCCCCTACAGACCGGCCGGCCACTTCTATAGTGTTCTGCAACAATTTCTCCCCGGGCACGGGCTCTTCGGAGCCCGTGCATGTCATCCAAAGGTGCCCCCCCCCCCGTATCACTATACAGGGGTGCATAGACCCCTCTATTACAAATATGCTGTATTGATGTGTAGTACAGGATAAATGTGTACATTCGCATTGTAAGTATATACTTACATGCTTTCGTAGGCAGAGTGAAGGCAATTCCATGGGCGGGGCTGTGTGCAGCAGCCTCCGCCCGCTCCTTCTTGATGCCCGCCCCCTCTGGCCGTAATCCAGTGTTGTGAGGGCGGGCACATCGTTAAAGGGGCGTGGCTAACTATGTGCCGTGGTTAGCCACGCCCCTTTAACAACGTGCCCGCCCTCACAACACTGGATTACGGCCAGAGGGGGCGGGCATCAAGAAGGAGCGGGCGGAGGCTGCTGCACACAGCCCCGCCCATGGAATTGCCTTCACTCAGCCTCCGAAAACATGTAAATATATTCTTACATTACGATTGTGACATTTCTGGGTGTATATCACATAATTAAAGCATAATTGTAATACAGGGGTGTACGCACCCCTGTATAGTGATACGGGGGGGGGGGCACCTTTGGTTTACATGCACGGGCTCCGAAGAGCCCGTGCCCATTGAGACATTGTACAAGAACACTATAGAAGTGGGCGGCCGGTCTGTAGGGGGGTCTAAGCCCCCTACAGACCTCTAACAGTCATTTAGGTCAGCAATTTAACTCTATATTATGGTTGCGGGTCCCGTCAATAGCCGGGAACCGCAACCTATGCAGGTACCGGATGGCTCAGGATTACACATTCTGAGCCATCCGGTGACCGCAGTGCGGTATTCTGCACACATTTTTGACAAAAAATGTGTGTGACCGCCATTGGGTTCACCGCATCCGGATCCGGATGCGGTGAATGCAATTTAGGTTTGCAATGTGACCCTACCCATTGTATGAAATTGCCATATCTAATATTGGCTAGGGTCACACTTGCGTTTGCAATCCAGTTACTGGATCCAGTTTTTCATCCTGAAAACCTGATCAGGTACCTGAGCCATACACTCCAATTTAACAATTGTTTGCCAAAATGCAATCTGTCTACTGGATCCAGTTTTTGAGAAGTCAGGTTTTAATAGAATCTGCAACATTTTTTGGCCTTTTAGCAAAACCTGATCAGTTTTTTAACATGGGACCCTATGGGAACCTGATCCAGCACCTCATGGTACATATAGGTACCATCCGCTACCTGATCAGGTACCTGATCCGGTAAAAATGCCTCCAAACAGACAAGTTGAAAAATAGGATCCAGCAATGCATCCAGTTACTGGATGCAGGCTCCCAAGTGTGACCCTAGCCATTGTGTGACATATGTTTGCTCTCTGTATGCTGTTTGATATCCGGATAGCACATGGATAGCATGTGATTGTCAACTTACCTGTCCTCTCACTGCCGAGGCTTATAGAGTGATCCTGGAAGTGAGAGAAACAGGACCTCGGACAGGCTACAATAGCTATAGTATGCGCGCTGCACTCAGAGGAGCCTGGCGCTTTCATTGACAAAACTGTACAGCAGCTGACAGGAGTCGGCAGCTGTACATAAGTGATTGAAGCATTATATGCCCACCTGAGTGGGTGGAAGGTCTCTAGGGGGAGTGGGCACCCCCTAGAGACATTATAGGAACATTTATTAATAAAATAAAAAGTTTACACACACACAGAACAGTTTGCTCATCCCTGCGGCAGCAGGGATGAGCAAAGTATCCGGTAACCGGATTGCTCAGGATTACACATCCTGAGCAATCCGGTTACCGGATTGCAGCTTCAGCAATCCGGTTCCCGGATTGCTGGTTGTTTGAGGACAATTGCATTCACCGCATCCGGATCTGGATGCGGTGAACGAAATTTTATATTTAAGTGTGACCCTAGCCTAAGTATTCTTTTTGTTTTACACTCAAACTTTGAGCTCATGCACACAGATTTCGCATGGATGATATCAGTGTGCAGATGTTTTTGGCTCAGACCCCATGACCTGAATGGGTCCATGCTGCCACTCAAATATGATTATATGATGTAAGATTGGTTATATTGCTTGGTATATATAAGCTGATGTC
Source organism: Allobates femoralis (assembly GCA_033576535.1). Classification (NCBI taxonomy): domain Eukaryota; kingdom Metazoa; phylum Chordata; class Amphibia; order Anura; family Aromobatidae; genus Allobates; species Allobates femoralis. Next base: position 380,619,618 of record JARQOC010000003.1, read on the forward strand.
TGATGGTCACTTTTTATACAACAGTGTATTGCAATGTAATGTTCTCTGTCTGTTGAACTTTCAAATAAAAACTACTTGATTAAAAAAATAAATAAATAAAAAAAACGGGGGGATCCCCAGGCCTGGGCCTTCTCTCTGCAAACCGATTCTCCATCTATGTGGTTGGTGGATGGGTTTTTGCAGCTCTTGCCCTGGTGTATGGTGACACTGATGCAGTTTCCTTCGCTGAGTCGAAACTACGTAAGCTCAGGCCGTACGAGGAATATTGCTCTGAGTTCAGGAGATGGGCCACTGACATTCAGTGGAATGACCCTGCTCTGAGGAGTCATTTCTGTCAGGGGTTGTCAGATCGTCTACAAGACACCATGACTCAGTACATTGCTCTGGAGTCGCTGGAGGCTGCTATGGCACTTGCTATTAGGTTGGACAGACGCCTTAGAGAGAGATCTGAGCCTACTCTGCCCCTGGTGCCCATCCCTGCTGTGGAGGTTACACGTGTGGGTTCCAATGTTCCTAAGCAGTTAGAAAATGTGATTTCTCATACTAGCCCATCTGCAGTTCATCAGGTTGGGAGGTCTTGTTTCTTTTGTGGTAAAGAAGATCACTTTATTAGGGTCTGTCCATACCACAGTAAACTCATTTCTCAGCCACTGACATCCCTTGAGGATAAGTGCCTGAGTACTACTGTGTCTGCCGTGTTGGTCAGGCCTGCTCCTATGTCTCTAGAGGAGGTGGTTAAATGTCGAGTCCAGGCTTTGGTGTACTCGGGTATCAGGCCTCGAAGGGGTTAACTGTGTCACGGGGAATGGTGGCTGCGCCTGATCCCGTGTCCTGGGCCTATCTTTGAAAAAAGGGGTATTTACAGGGGATTATTTACAGTTTGTCTTGATGCCACCTGTAGTTTCTGACACCAGCACCGCCACAGTCCGCCGGAGGTAGATGGTATTGCAGCTAGTGTGGTAAAGTCCTCCACAGGTAGGACTGGACCTCCTGGGCAGCGTAGTGTGAAGGGGCAGCTGGTAGGGGAGTTGTAGATGGTATATGGAGTGTTAGAGCCGTATATGAGGGGTGCCGGGGCGTAGAGGAATGACACACACACTGCGGAGTCTCTTTTACCTTTTACTAATGGTACGCAGGTAAAGATGTCCAGGGCACTGACAGGTGACCAGGTTGCACAGTAGGTCTCCACAGCAAGTGGGTATTAGGCCTCCTCTGTTGTTTTCTAATGGTTGAAGCACAGCCTGCTTGCAGCCAGTCTTGCCTCCTCTCTCTTCCTCTTCTCTTGACTCTGGTGTCTGTCTCTCCTCCTGTGCAGTCTCCGGGTTACCCTCTCTGATCACTGCAGGGAGGCACTACTTTGTCAGGCTCCCTCTATCTGACCCACAGGGGGACCGGGTGACTGGAGTCTCCACAGTGTGACGGGGTTCTCTGTGGTCCTGGAGTATGCCACAGGAGCGGATCCCCGATGTCCGGTACATCTTGGGGGCGAACTTTCACTAGTTCCTTGCTTCCCTTTCGGCTCACTTCTCCTTGCCTTCTGTGCCTACTTAGGCTTGTGGGACGTAGAAGGGCCACTCTGGGTCACTGGTTCGGGCCTAACTGCGGCACCGACCACCAGGACCTCTTCGCAGCTCTTCTTGCGTCTGCACACTCTGATTAATTCCTCCCCCAGCAGCAGCATTTATAGGGGATCGTGCCTAAGGTCAGCAAGTGGTGCTCCCCCTACTGTGCCGGGCTGGAAGGTGTTGCATATAGTAGATACCTGCTGTGGAAACCCAGCTGTGCATTAGAGAAGTCTGTGGCTGCCTGCGTGAGCAGGGTGCCACATAAACACCTACCGAAAAATAGGGGTAAAATCCAACCTAAACCTCAGATTGATGCTGAGTTCAGGTGTTATCCTGAGAAGTGTGATAGGGGGAGTGTGGTGAGTCTCACTAAGCCATTTGTGAGAAAGTCTCCTGTAGAGAGACAGGGAGAAACCACTGCTGTTTGCCCCCTGTGAATGGATCCTCTGTCTGTGAACGCGTGAATGGTAATAAACGTTCAGGTCCAGACCTAAGTGTGAATGATTATGTGTGGGTGCTGTCAAAATACGTAAGGTAAAAGTGTGCGGCTGGAGCTCCTATTACTGGAGTTATTTGTCAGTTTAGAATCTCGACCATTTGCAACTGTGGCGCCCCTGCGTTCAGGAGGCCACAAAAGGGAACTGCAGCCAGGCAGGTGGGACACTTGTTGCACAACAACACCCTCACAGCCCACATAACCCACGTGTAAGAGAAGGTAGCATCCAGCCCTGAGATTAGATACTCTATGAGATTGAGGGGTGGTGGATTTGAAGGAGTGGGTTGGGCACACCCGTAGTCAGGTGACTTGACAGTATATAGGAAGGGGGAGGAGGAAGGAAGTTAGTAGGCCTAAGGTGCCGAGCTGTAAAGACCAAGAGTAGGCCACAGTAGGCTGAGAGGCAAAGACTGGAAACCGCACGTCCTGTGAGTGTAAGGCCTAGGAGCGCAGAATCTGTACTGAGCCAGTGTGAGCCGGAGGAGAGAGAAAGCACGTCCGAAGCTGATACCACCAGGAGTGTGAGAGGACTGAGAGGGACGGTGATACCCGGGCCCTAGGAAAGCAGCTGAAGCTACTGACTGCGGGCGGAGTAGCCCTCCTATGATACCGAGAGGAACAGAGAGAAAGGAGCCTGGTAGAGCCTCAGACTTGAGGACTGCTGGAGGCTGGGCTGAGTAGAGTGTCGGCTCTAGAGTGTCGGCTCTAGCATCCCCAAACAACACGACGGGGGGGTCTTAGTTCCAGATTGAGATCCCTAACCCAAAGGACAGGCAGCTCAGTGACAAACTAAGGACCCACAGGGGCCTGAGTCACCGCCATACTGTCCAGCGTTTCACACACACCCCTGGAGACGGAGATCGTAATAGCCCGGAAAGGACACTAAAGACTGTGTGAGGGGTCACAGAGAGAGAGGCCTGGCTGCAGAGCAAAGGGAACCCGGAGAGGGAGAATGTGCCCGTGTATTAAGAACTGTACTTGAAATTTGTAAGAACTGTAACTGTGCTGTAAAGTGACTTGAAGAACTGAGAGTAAACACAGAAAACCCTGGAACTGCTTCCCTTGTGTTTCTGCATGAAAGTGATTCTCTCCATACAGGATACAGCCTGTCAGCACCAGCAAAGAGGAGAGATCCCTGCAGCGTCTGCAAAGTAAGTGTGCTACACACTCCACAATAGACTTAACCCTGACTGCATCGGGGAACACAGTTCTACCCACTGGAACTATAAGGGTAAGTTCACACATACAGTTTTAACCTCGGTTTAGCAGCGAAAACCGCCGGCGGTTTAGCATAGGTTTTATTTAAATTTATGTAAATCCTTAGCAGCGTTAGGACTTACAAATAACCCTATGTAATTTAGAAAACGCTGTGCACACATAGTCGGTTTATGTGAGCGGATCTGCCAGCGGTTGAGCGGTTTCCCAGCGGTTTAGCAGCATACAACATGTCAATTCTTCCCAGCGGTTTTGGATCGGTTCCATGAACAAAATCCTTCATAGAAAACCGCTGGAAAAACCGCTGGGAAAAACGACTATAAACCGCTGTGCACACGCTGTAAAAAAACGCCGGAAAACCGCCGGAAAACCGCCGGAACACAGCTGGAGACTTCAGAGCTCAGAACTGATAATTTCCAACGGTTTTCTGACGGTTTGAACGCCACTAAACCTTCCTGTGTGAACTTACCCTTACACCTAAGCTGCTATCCCATCATCCCCGGAGGTTCTGCAGCAGTGGCGGCCCCATCACTGGCCGCATATAGTGGGTGGCGTCATGACTGACAACCCCGGTAAATATCCCCTTTTATTGCCGAGCCCAAGACACGGTCCGGACCAGGACCACCGGTGACTTCCCCAGCAGCTGACCGGTCCGGTACCGAGTACCCCCGTCCCAGTGGGCCCGACACAACTTCGTGTGCTCCAGCTAGAACTTCCTCCGGTGCTCTTCACCCGTACAATCTTTCACAGGTCATCACTGAGGAAGTTTAGGCCATGGCCTTATCTTCAGAGGTACCTCCTAAAACAGGGTGAGCCAGGGACCCTGAATCCCTTCGCCTACCTCACCGTCTGGTGTCTTGATTCCCTCACCCCTAAGCGTGACAGAGCCCATCTCTCACATATTGCATATATAACCTCCTACATATAGCCTAGTCCCCCTCCCTAAATATAGCATATGAAACCTAGTTCCCCTGTCTCCCACATACAGACTAGTCCCCCCTCTCCCACATATAAGATATATAACCTAGTCCTCCGCTGAAAATATATATCCCCCTACCACACATATAGCTTATTTAACATAGTGACAGTGTCTCCCACATACAACCTATTCCCCCCTCTCCCACATATAGGATATATAACCTAGTCCTCCCTCTCCCACATTTTGCATATATAGCCTAGTCGCCCTCCCCCACATATAGTATATATAACTAGTCCCCCTCTCCTAAACATATGTCCCATATCCCGCACATATAGCATATATAACCTAGTTCTCCTCTGCCACATAGAGCCAAGTCCCCCCTCTCTGCAAATAGCAAATTTAACTTAGTCCCCCTCTCACATATAGCCTATATAACCAAGTCTCCTCTCTCCCACAAATAGCACCAAGTCTCTCCTCCCCCATATATAGCACTGCAGATTTAACTTAGTCCCCCTTCCCCCACATGTAGCCTATATAACCAAGTCTCTCCTCCTCAAAATATAGCAGATATAACCTATTCCCCCTTCCGCCACATGTAGTCTATATAAACAAGTTTCCCTCCTCCACATATAGCAGATTTAACATAGTCTCCCTTCCCCCACATGTGGCCTAAACAATCAAGTCTACCCTCCCCCACATATATGGTTAATACACTTCATCAAAGATGCTTATTTATTACCTCAAAAATGAGGAGCAAATCACTATGGGGAAAATCGCACCATCAGGCATATTATATCAGAAAGAGAGCAAAAACCGCGACAAATCAGTATAATGCAAAATCAATTTAGTAAAGGTTAAAACCAGTATGACAAAGCATGGGAAACAGAGGGACCGGAGTCCACAACCCACAGATGGAGGGTACCCACCAATGGAACCATATAACAGGAAAGAAAGGTAATGGTTAATGGTATAACATAAAGTGCTGGTGCAGTGCATAAATAGGATGAGAGATAATTTTTAGTTAAGACCTAGAACTCAGTATGTACTAATAGGTCAGCAATCAGACTGGAGATCTATGTGTGGAATTTACATTTCTATGAGCCAAGTTCATGCTGTTGTATGAACTGAAATAATCCAATATATTTGTATACAATTGCCTATGAATTAGCAATATAGCCAGAATATACAGAGGCTACCGGTTATATAGTTCAGCATAGGTTGCTGAACACTGGTTAGATCTCCAGTTAAGGCTGCTGACTACACAGAGAGGATTACAATGAGTACACAATAATGCTATCCCTAATTCCTGGAATGGCAGTTGTAGCCAAATGCAAAGAAACCAGCACTGATTCTTTCCAAATGCTGCTTACCTAATGGTGCATTGGTCCAGGATGCGGGTACCGACCCCAACAGCCGTTTCGATTGACCTTCGTCAGGAGGTCACTGCAAAACTGGGGAGGGTGCACTTTAAAAAGGCTGGCCAGCCGGGGGAGATTGGAGTCTGGTGCGCACCATCGCGTGAACGCTGTTCCCGGAAGCCGCGAGGCGGGGAGCGCACCGCGTCATTGCGTGCGTCGTCACGTTGAGCACGTGACTAGGTATAGCAAATCAGAGCGGTGCAGCGTAGCCGGCCCGCAGCACCATGGAAACAGGGCGGACGCGTCTCGTCACCATGTTGTAAGTATAGTAAACAGAGCGATTTAACCCATTCTGCTACTGGTGATAGATAAATAGAGCGCAATGTGATCAAAATAACCTAAAACTAGAGATCATACAGCTGTGCAATCCTTCCCCATATATTATAAAGACAAGTGTATAGTATAATCTAAGATATTCTTACTGATTACATATATAGGGGATTTATAAACAGCTGTATATGTGAGAGAAATCCATCTTATGTAGATCTATGATTAATATTAGGTCATCTGTAGTAATCTTTGTCCAATTTTTTCGGTATCACGATATTGTTGCCCAGTAAAGACTTTGATCCATTTCACATGATAAGTTTAGAGCAGATGGTGTAGAGAGTAAATCCAATTCTCCCTCAGAATAGCTAGAAGCCAAACCTAAATAAAAACATATAGAATTAGAAGAAACCTGATTAGGTCACTAGAGGAATAGTTACAGCCCAGAATAAGTAGCTTACAAAAAAGATGCGAAATTCCAATTTCCGTTTAAACCCTGGGGTTGAAGAGTACCAAGGCGCCATATCCATCTGGTTTCCAATTGGGAAAGTTTTTTGGAGATCGAACCACGCCTTATGCCTAGGTCCACAGTGTCTATACCACGTACCAACAGGAGGTCACCCCTACACTGATGGTATTGATGGAAATGTCTGGGTAACGTTTTAAGGGTTTTTATATCTTCACAGTCCACCGCCCCATTAATAGCTAGCACGTGTTCCCTGATTCGAACCTTAAGGGTTCGCGTTGTCAACCCTATATACATTTTCGGGCATGGGCATGTAGCATAGTAAATCACCCCTGTGGTATTGCATGTGATGGATTTACGAATGCTAAAAGTTGTTGTACCAGATGTATTAATAAAAGAAGTACATATACACATATAGCAGATATAACCTAGTCCCCCATCCTACACATGTAGCCTATACAACAAAGTCTCCCCTCTCCCACATATAGCATATATAGCTAAGTCCCCACTATCACAAAATAGATGCATATCGATACCCTTTTCTATTGCAGCTCCAGGACGTAAAGTGAGGAGAGGAGGTCCGGGGCAGCTGCTGCAACCACCCAGCCTACATCAATCACATCACAACCTTATCGATACAGGGAGGAAAGAGAGTGCAGACTGCACAGCATGGCGCTGCTCTGGTATCCTCATTGTCCCCATACCCACAGTCTCATCATGCTGGGAGTGTGGACAGGGGACAATGAAGCTGGTTAGATTGAACTCCTCTGCAGGAGAGGAAACATCCAGTACAGCTATTCACTTCTCTGCTGATCTGCATTAATAGCGGCACACTTCCTCCTTCTCCTGCTGGATGACGCTAGGTGTTGGAGTCATACCTGAGACCTGTGCAGGAGAGTGTTACTGTCAATGGCACTTCTCCTGTACAGGTGCCAGTCTGACTCCAACACCCAGCACCAGTAAATCAGGAGAAGGAGGGGGTGTGCTGCTATTAATGCAAATTGGCAGAGTAGTGAATAGTTCTGCTAGGGTAGGAAGGGAGGAGTCTTTCATCAGGGGCCCACTTGGGATTTACCCAATGCTGGTGGGCCAGACTGAGCCTGACTACATAGAAGCCTGACATTGTGCTATCACCATGCACGATGTCAGGTGTCTTGGGGCTGGTATATACTGAAAAGGAAGGAGGGGGAGGGTTTGGATTAGAGCAAACAGAGGAGTCATACCAAGAAACCCCACCCCCCCCATAGTTGTGCCACACACATGTTAATTTGCTGCACTAATTTCTCTGTGTTTGATAACAGTTTCCTCTGCAACCAAACCTTTAATCATTGAAGTAACAGTATGATTGCGCTCAGTATCCCAGAGCCTGTAAGGCACTGGCTTCACTTTATAGCCCTAAAACCTGCTGGTTGGTTCCCTTTAAGAATACATGCTTTTAGAAACCAGAACTAAAAACATGGATTCATTAAGTCCTGAAAATTTTTAACAGTCGAATAAGTATAATACGTATATAGTGTGCTGAGCACACCACTATGTGCAAACTACAAAAACATTGCCTCCAAGAACTTGTTTTATGTCACACCCAATGAATAACCAGTCTGTTTAGACCACAGCATTGCTGAGACCTCGGGTTCCTTTTAACATTTTATGTCATTATTTATCCACATCTATAATAACTTTGTTTATGTGATAGCCAGCCAACTTTTGTAATAATAATATTAACATTTTCTAGAAAGGAATCTTGTAAAAAGCCCAGGCTTCATAGGAAAAGAATGCCCAAAGCAGACTAATTAAATAACATCTGCACCTGTCAAATACAATTTAATCCTTGCTTTTTTTAGAAACTTGAGATTTAAAAATTGGTTTTCTGTATCTAAAGACATGAGATGGAAAGTATTCTACATGGTCTTCCGGTTGTTGCCAGATCATTGGAATACTGCCTGTGCAGCAGATATTTCTGAGCTGTAAAATAAATCGCATTAGCAAGCCGATATTAATGTAAATTTTGCAATAGGATGATATTGCTAAATCAATTGCTCCCTAGAGCAGAAGTACTATGGAAAGAATGGAGATATCTCTAAAGAATTAGTTCAGTTGAACATTAATGCCTTAGTCATATTGTATAACTTCCTTCTTACAACTGATGTGAGTAATAGTATAACTGACTATTAGCACAATCTGTACATATTTCAAAACACTGGTAATATATAAAGTGTTCTGTCCTGTCTATTACATAATGTAGCTGAATTGGTTTAGTAATGTCACAAGTCTGTACACAGAAATATGATGACTCTACCATTGTATATACAACCCCATAGCAAGTCCAGTATTTACATTTACTGCCCTGTAAATCCTATTTTTAAAGAATGCTGAAATGGCCACCATATTTCTTAATTGAGATGAATGTACCTTCGGAAGTTCCAATCCAGTTTGGTTCGCCGGACGGGCAATGTTTGTCAAACTTCCTAACCCCATTGAAATCAATGGGAGGCAAAATCAAGGGCCTAGAAAACATCTTCAAAGGGGCCCAAAAGATTCAAAAACAGTTCAAATTTGGAACAGACACAAGAAAAAGTGCCGTCTCCCAGAGTTAAAATTTGCATTATTGTGCATTATGGATGCATGGGACAAGGCATGACTCAGTATTTCAAGCCTCTGGTGTAGGCATGGTGCTCAGAGAGTCCTGCTAAATTCAGGAAACAGAGAAGGACACCCCAAAAAGAATCTCCATATTTCAAAAAGTTAGGGCTAGATACCACCAGCGTGGCATCAATTGATAAACAATAAAAACTGGAGAATGGTGTAGCCTTCATGCATGGCACAGGGTCTGGAACAGGGCCTGGGCTAGCATTTTAAACATTCATTAGTAACAGGGGGTGAGTTACACGTGTAGGCATAGTACTCACATAGCCCTGCTAAATTCACAAATCAGACAATGAGACACCCGAAAAAGAGTGCCCATATTTCTAACACTAGGGTCAGATGCCCCCGCAGTAAAAATTGAAGAATAGCTCAGCCTGCATGCATGACACAGGGTCTGGAACAGGGCCTGGCCTAGCATTTCAAGGTTAAACATTCTTTAGTAACAGGGGGTGAGTGACACATGTAGGCATCATACTCACATAACTCTGCTAAATTCAGGAAACAGACAAGGACACACCCAAAACGAGTGCCCACATTTCAAAAAACTAGGGCCAGATATCACCAAAGTGGAATCAATTGACCCACGATAAAATTTGGAGAATGGCAAGATCAATGAACACTGAAAATTACAACATCGCTTAGTCTTCCCAGTCTGCAACTGGGGTGGAAAAGTCCTTGGAGATCCATGACTTGTGTTAGGTCCCTTGGCACCGCTCCCCAGCTCACCTCTCCTGGGTCTGCAGCCTCTGCTCCTCTACCGATCGGGCACCCGGTATCCAGGCATGCTGTGTCTCGGAGCCATCGCCGGGTCCCCTTCCTGTCTGCTGGCCACCGGACTCACACATCAGCACACTACAAAGGTCGAGTCATGAACCATATCAGCAGTGCACTAAGTATGGTCGTGCTCCTCCCCTGTGAATGTAGGGGCCGGCACGGCTCAACCTTACACTCCCCTTGACCAATAGCTGTCTATCCTCTGGTATATCAGGCCACCTCCACTGATGGCAGGTGCCTGATTATTGATTTATTAAGCTTCTGCTTCTCTGGCTGTTGATCAGGCCCTCCTTGTGCTCTCCTCCGGTAGACTCATTCCTGCTCTCCTAGCCTTGGGCTCTGATCCCTCGAATCCTCCTTAGCTATACTGTAGTATAGGCTAACCCTACAAGCCGCCCCCCTGGTACTAGCAGCTGTGGTAATTAGACCCCCTCCTTCTATAGTGGTTGGTTAAACTAGGACCAGCTCACTCAGGGGAGATCGGTACCATGGCCCAGTTGGCCCACTCTAGGGCGCCTTCCCCTGAAAGCGTGACAACTTGTTCATCTTGTTGAAAGTTTAGTGGTCTACACTTTCAGAAGACAGCCGGATACGCTTATCGATCAGGGCAACACCAGCAGGGCTGAAGACACATTTGAGAAAACCTCCAAGGTGTAACTTGCAAGCTTAGGCAGCTCCTTCATTTTTGAAGCACAAAATGCAAAAGGGTCTAAACCTTCGCCCCTGATTGCATGGGTATTGAGCGCTAGATACTACTGCACCATCCTCTCCAGTCATTCACTATGTGTCAGACTTGTAGTCAGTTCTCCCAGTGGACAGGCTGGATTAAATAATGGGTGAAAGGACTTCCAAAAAATTGCTTCTGACAGTTACATTGCTACTGCTAATGTTTCTATGCTGTTGACTTGATGTAACCTTGGTTGTATGCATAGCTCTGTGATTCATACAGTGTCCCTTACTGATGTGTTGGGGAAAACCAATCCTAAGCTTGTCTACAAGCTTTTTATTGATACTCCGACATGTGCATGTCCCTGTCCTGGGCGGGAAACATCTGGCTAAGGGTGCGTTCACACTCTGTGCATTTGCTGAGTATTTTTACGCTAGTGCTGTTGCAGTTTTTGTAGCCAAAACCAGTGTCATGGCAATAAATAGTTAACAATTTATATAAGTTTATTGAAGCCATTCAGAAACCTTTGCTCCTCTTTCTCTCCATATCCTCCCCCCTTTCAGAATTCCACTGTCTTAGACTTAGCTGTGCAGAAGCTATTATGTATATTGTTTTGATTTAGACTTAGCAGTTCTTATCAGAATGTCTCCGGACCGACTGTACTAATCCAAGGCTGAATTGGAATACTAACCCACAGAATACAATTGAATGTTCTCTTCAGAATAAAATGTAGATTCAGCATAATATGATGCAATCACCTAGTAACACCCCTAAGTAATAAAACTGCTAACCCCTCCTAAAATAAAGGTCTTTGTCATTAAGCTCTACTTTGAATTGTTGTCAGCGTGGTTCTTATGGTGGCGTGCACACACTTAGACAAAGCATCAATTTGGCGGCAGACAATTAATAGGACCGCCCACCCGAAAGGTGTGGAGGGCATCCATTACAGTTGGCGCACCAGCGTGGGGCTAGCACAAGACGTCCAGGGGACGACAGCCACACCTGATCCTCCATTCCCAGGACGGACCATACACGAGGGGTAGACCTGCAGGCTACAAAGAGGTAAGAAAATGATTTATCTTACCTAAAACCCTCCTGTATCTCCGTGCAGGGATGGAGAGAGCTGGCTGTCAGACTCGGACATAGATGACCGGATCTGAGAAGTCCTAGCCCTTGAAACCCGGTCCTGAGAATTCTTTAATTGTCTGCCTTATTTGTGCTCCTGCAACCCGGACCTGAGTTTATCTATCTGTGTTTATGTCAGTGCTATCATTGCTGCAGTATCAGTACAGAGAAAGAGAGAAAGGCACGGAGAGACGGGCTGAGTAGGGAGATTCTGTGTGACGACCATCCACTGTGAGGCTGAGCTGCTGGTAAGACAGCACCCCGAGAAACCCTGAGACCCTTAACCCCTATACAGGGATCTGGAATTACAGCGGAGCCCAGGAGGTAGCTGTCTATTATGAGCAGCAGAGCAGGAAGGTCGCAAGAAGGGGAAAATCAGGACCCGAAAAACGTAGTCAGAAGTCCGAGTCAAAACCGAGAGGGCAGCGAAGGCACAAAATCGTCAGGCTGTAGCAGAGTCGAAAATCCAGGCAAAGGTCAAAGTCAAAACAAAGAGGGCAGCTGAGGTACACAATCGACAGGCTGTAGCAGAGTCAGAAATCCAGGCAAAGGTCAGAGACAAAACTAAACACACACTATATCACTGGGGAACCAAAACTATATCTGGCGGCCTGCAAGACAGGCTCCAATGTATTTGAAGGGCGCGGTTACCTCCCATAAGCTGGAGCTCACAGCCTGATGATCTCATCTGGACCGCCCCTAGAACCAGGCCAGATGGTGATGCACAACCACCCCACTTCTGACAGAAGAACGAAGGCTGCGCCTATCAGACACCTCTGCAGGGCCCGCTCCTCTGCAACCAACATCACCCAAAGGAGAAACACAGCGGCGTTCAGCGACAGAGGAAGACGTTGAAGGAGCAGGTCCATATGAGGACAAGGCCCTCCTATCACCGGCACCATCAGCCGAAGGCATCCGGCGCTTCCCAGCGGCCGAGGCAGCGACACCAGCCACCGAGTCCAATGGCGATGTGACATTATGTTTCCCTGGTTTTCCGGCCCCTAATAAGAGTTGATGGTTTTCTGGCCCTGATAATGGCTGATGGTTTATTTCACTACTGGTTCCAGCCTCTGATACGGCTGATGGTTTTCCCACCCCGCGTGCGCAAGCTAAGGACAGAGTGTAGTGTTAGTAGTCCTGGCTGCGGTGGTGGACAGGTACGTAATTTACGTAAATTGATTATAGTGATGATATTGTTCCGTCTCTCCAAATAATGTGCCCCTTGTCTAGACTAAGTATAGAGCTAGCAATTACGCCCGCTGGCTGGAAAATAAATCGTGTTACTAACGTGCCAAATGCACATGAGGAAACTGGTTATATAGCAATCCCTGGCACTTCTCCAGTACTCAAGGTGTTAGACAAAATATACATGCCCAGCTAACGATAGTCAATCTGCATGGGGTCTTGTTGCAAGAAGTATATGCAAGACAGTTATATGACCCAGTTGTTTGCCCCACTGAGGTGTAGAGGAGGCCGACACAGTTTGATGTTTTATCTGTTTAGTGACAACCATTACAGTTCCAGTCCTCAGACTGACTCTGACTGACTGACTCCAGTGACACAACCAGTTCCAGTCCTCTGACTAACTGCCTTCCTAACATCACTGACTAGTTTCCATAATGTGCACACATAGTAAGCAAGGTGTGAAGCTTGCTATTTCTGCTGACTTGGTTACACGCCAATTTCACCTCTCTCCCATCCCCCAAGGTTTAGAGTGTTCAGAATAAACATTAATGCCCGGCTCACTGAAGGTATCCCATTTGACTCCCCTTTATACAACCCTGCTGACAGTGGTGACCTTGAGGGGTGGGCAGCCATAGCCAAGATAGAAGCATAGAGACTTGGGTTTAAGCTATAACATGGGTGTTAATCAGTCAAAGCCTCAGCAAGTTACCCCCAAAAGACCTGGTGGCAGAGAGGAAAGGGAAGAAGTATGTGAAGAAGGGATGAAGTATGTGAAGAATATGAAGGTCCTCTTAAAACTAGTGGGATCCATAACCCGTGGAGGACGCTTAGATGAGAAGGATTGGAAGGAAGTGATAACAAGTAAGAGAGGGATTTTGAAGGATGCCAAGGTTTTGGAAGATGCTGAAGCATGGTATAAGACTGCTCGGGATACGAGGAAGTTATTGTGGATTGAACATCGTGACCCTGCTACTGGTGAATACACGTATACTCCACCTCCTGACAAGATGACACTGGCAGAAGCTGCTGTCTTAGCACAGACCAAATCCTGCTCTGCAGCAGTATCCGGAATATACATGAACAGGGACGGGGATGAAACAGGAGATGGAGAGGAGGAGGCTGCCGAAAAAGAATACCAGATGGCATGGGGACAGGAGAATTTCCCAGTTGGGCCTTGAGCAAGCCAAAAATTCCACAGTATCCCTCCCCAGCCTCAGTGGATCCCCTCTCATCACTAGGAAATCATGGAGGCATGCCTTTAATGAAGACAGAACTGTCACAATTGGGAGCAGCAGGTGGAGACGAGCAGACACATCACCGGCTATAGTCTACTTCCCCGATACAGTACACTCCCCAGGATAGGGGAAGTGAGAGACAGACTTTATCAATGTACGGCGGTACGCAGGCCACAACAGGCAGCTCTACGCATGGCTCAGATCAATCATACCGACTGGCACATTATGAAGACCCTCCACAGCATGTTTCCCGTCCTAGACGAGGCAGATATGTCTGGAAGCCTCAGGAAGCTGCCACATTGGTCAACACCTTACCGGACCCTGACAAGCAACCTATGCCCTTTCATCGGAATATGAGCCAGATTCAGTAGACTCACGCTGCCTCATGGGAAGATCTTATGGGATTGGCTTCTACCTGCGCCACGAGCGCCCGTCCTCCAGAGAGTCCGGAAATCTACAAAGAGCCCATGATCCCAATGTGACACAAAATGGGGTGAAAGTACCTGCTGAGCGGAGGATTGAAAATGGGGTGAACGGCCACAGAATGGACATGACTCTGGCTGAACTGCAGGAGATGGAGGTGAGACAACAGCAGCAGATCGAGGCCCAGCAGCTAATGCTGGCTACAAAGGAGCAGCGCTTGAAGTACCTGAAGCAGCAGGACCAGCGTCAGCAGCTGCAGGCCAGTGAGCAGGAAAAAGTGAAACGTCTGCGGGAGATTGCAGAAAATCAGGAGGCAAAGCTGAAGAAACTGCGGGCCTTGAAGGGCCATGTGGAGCAGAAGAGGCTCAGCAATGGCAGGCTAGTTGAGGAAATCGAACAGATGAACAACAAGTTCCAACAGAAGCAGAAAGAACTGATGGTGGCCAAGCCAAAATGGAAGAAATGAGTCGCCAGCTGGAAATGCTGAAGAAAGGACGTATCGAGGGCTATCACGACAACCAGTCTGCTGTCGCTGAACTCAACCGTCTCTACAAAGAGCTTCAGTTGAGGTACAAGCTGAATCAGGAGCAGAATGCCAAACTGCAGCAGCAGCGGGAGAGCCTGAACAAGCGCAACTCAGAGGTGGCCGCCATGGACAAGCGTGTCAACGAGCAGCAGGACAGGCTCTGGAAGAAGATGGCTCTGCAGAAAAAGGAGAAAGTGTAGAGAAGTTTAACTACTGGCTGAATCAGATGTTCACAGATCTGGGATTTGATCACAATGAGAAGTCCCTTAGCCAGATATGGATACAAGCCCTCGTCCAAGGTCTTCTTGAACCCGTACAGAAGCAGGTCCAGACGACGAGACCTGAATACAGTCGATTGGACCCAGATATTATATTTCAGGTGGCAAGGGGCATAGAAATGAACAGGCCTTCAAAACCTCCCCGGAACTGTAATGTTATGGTGTCGCAGAACCCAGGGAACAGGGGACGACCAAGAAGTGGAGTCACCTGTTACAATTGTGGAAAGGTAGGCCACATGAGGAGGAACTGCAGATCTTCTCAACATTGCAGTCAGACAGCTGAGTCCAGAGCACCGTTGCAAGAACAGCTGCCGCAGGATTTCCCTCCACCACCACCCGCCCCCTCCACCCAGCTATAAGACATAGTCAAGCCGGAACCACCAACTTACAATATGCTCTGCAAAGCCAACAGACAAGCTTGCGGCCCGACACCTACTGTATGTATGGAGGTAGAAGGAAGATCCATCCCATGCTTAGTGGATACCTGTGCAGCCAGAAGCATGATAAGATTTGCTGACTTACCTGACTCAGACTGCCTCACAGAAGAAACCATCCCATGTGTGGGTGTTAATGGAGTCATCAAGTATACCCCTATGACCCGCCCATTGCGTGTCAGCCTGCAACCCACACAGAGCATGTTATCTCGATTGGTGGTGTCCAACACCTGTCCAGTGAATCTACTAAGAACTGACTTACTGACGAAGTTACATGCCAACATCTCCTTCCAGGAAAGTGGTACTGTCACCCTTACTACGGCTCTGGACCCGGAAGAAGTTTCACGGGTTTTCGGTCTCTTTCACTTTGCTGAAACAATACAACCTACAGATGCAGCCTGGCTTTCACAGATACCAGACATCCTGTGGGCCCAAGGTCCTGAAGACATTGGAAGGCTCCCAGTCCAGCCAGTGGAAGTCATGCTTAAACCAGGAGCCTGCTTACCCCATAAGCCCCAGTACCCTCTCTCCATTGCCCACTCGGATGCTATCACACAACAACTGATGCCCTACGTCAAGAATGGAGCAATCATCCCGACCAAGTCACCATGCAACACCCCACTGTTTCCAGTCAAGAAGAAAACGCCAAAGGGAAAACCTCCCAGGTTTCGCATGGTGCAAGATCTATGGGCAGTGAATGAACCACAGTCTTGGATACTTCGATTGTGCCCAACCCCCACACACTGAAGCCATTGATGGATTCTACACGCTGAAGGATGCCATCATATGCTCTCCTGCCCTTGGACTACCCGACTACAAGAAACCCTTCTGCCTGTTTGTGATGGAGAAGAAAGGACATGCCACTGGAGTCCTAACACAGTTCCATGGGGAAGTCAGCGCCCACTGGGATACTACTCTGCCAGACTGGACCCAGTTGCCTGTGGAGCACCTTCGTGCATGAGAGCTGTCTTTGCAACCATACTGCTGAAAAAGACTGCTGATGTTATTCTGGGCCAATGTCTGAAGGTGAAGGCTCCACATGATATCACTGCCATTCTGGCCCAGACCCCACCTAAACATCTCTCTGCTGCACGCCATCTACGGCTACAATGTTCCCTTCTACTCCCAGACAACGTGACAAGAAACCTCCGGATTTGACACAGTCACAGATACGCCGCTGGAAGACCCAGATTTGACTCTCTTCATGGATGGATCAAGCTATGCAGACCAAGAAGGACGGTTTCACACGGGTATGGCGGTGGTCACAGAAGATACTGTGCTGATGGCCAAACCACTACCCGCGTCCATGTCTGCACAGGAAGCAGAATTGGCTGCATTGATCGAAGGTTGGAAGATGGCAGCCCAGAAGAAAGCGAACATTTATACCGATTCTCGCTATGGATTTGGCATCTGCCATGACTAACGGGCCTATCTGGAGGGAGAGAGACTTCATTACAGCCAATGGAACTCCAATACGCCACCATAGAGAGGTGAAGGAATTGCTGGAGTCCTTGCTGATGCCAGAAAGAGTCACGGTACTTAAGGTAAAGGCACACACTTGAGGGACTTTAAGAAAAGCCGTGGGGAATGACTTGACTGACAGGGCAGCTAAGGAAGCAGCAGTGAAGCCACTCATCACAGAACCCTCCAACTTGTAACTCTTGACAGACTCAGGACAAGAAGAAGACTCAGGACAAGAAGAAGATCCGGACAATAAGAAGACAGATGAACAATCCTGGGAGAACATGGTCCTGACCCTGCAGAAGCAAGCATCCAATGAAGAGAAGGAAAAAAATGGATCCAAGATGGAGCTGTGCAAGATGAAAAGCATCTGATATTACTGAAAGGAAAACCATGCCTCCCACGAGCTCTCTACCCAATGATTGCCAGATGGGCCCATGGCCCACCCATCCATCAAAAATGAAGATGCACAATCTTGTGAGACAGTACTACCACGCACCTGGCTTTTCAACAATGGCAGCAAATTACACCAGAGAATGCCTAGTCTGTGCCCGGTGTAACCCAGGAAAAACAGAGAAAACTCCACAGAAGTGTACACCTAGACTTTTGTACCCCTTCCAATGCATACAGATTGACCACATTCAGATGCCATGCTCAGAAGGATTTGAATATGCACTGGTAGTCGTGGACATATTCTGTGGATGGCCAGAAGCTTTCCCTGTGAAGAACCTGCTAAAACCACTGTAAAGAAACTCCTCTTAGAGATAGTGTGCAGATATGGGGACCAGAAACCATAGAGAGTGACCAAGGGCCAGCATTACAGCCAATCTGATCAAAGAGATATGGCAGGCCCTGGGGACAGAGTTAGCTCTTCATACTCCGTATCATCCCAAAAATTCAGGAAGTGTCAAGAAAGGAAACAGGGTATTAAAGGCAAAAATGCTGAAAGCAGTGCAGGAAACGGGGAAGCCGTGGCGTGAAAGTTTTCCCCTAGCATTGTTAAGTGTCACACACACCCCAGCTAGTGCAACTAAGCTAAGTCCCTATGAAATTCTGTTTGGAAGTGCCCCCAGACTAGTTGTACCCTAGTTGTATTTCCCCCAACAGTTGACCCTACAGTATGACAGTTTGACTAAGTTTGTTATTGAATTAACAAAGCATTTGACTAAATACATTGTCGAGTTTTTTCCTCTCTCCCAGATCCTCAAAGCTCGGAGGGAACCCATCAGATCCAGCCAGGAGATTGGGTTCTCATCAAAAGATTCAGCAGACGTGCTCTTGAGCCCAGATACGATGGCCTCTTCCAAGTCCTGCTGGTCACCTCCACGGCTGTGAAGGTTGAAGGAAGTCCTACATGGATCCACGCATTCCACTGCAAGAAGGCACCAGATCCAGAAGCCAAAAATGGTTGTTTTGCTCCTTAATCCTGATATATACTCAGTATAAAGCAGAGGGGAGCAGGTCACAAGATGGTGGAAGGTCATGTAGGAGAGAATATGGGAGATCACACTGGAGGTCATGTTAGTACCACAGTTACAAAGGTCACATACAGTGGTGTAACAATAAGTCCGCGGGTCCCGGTGCAGGAATTCATCCGGGGCCCCTCATGTGAGAAGAGCTGGGGGGGGGATGCTGGCAGAGATTGAGGAGCGGGGGGGGGGGGGGGAAAGGGAGATTGAGGAGCGGGGGGGTTGCCGGGGAGTTACATGAGCCGGGAGTACCTGCTGTCAAATGACTCCTGCGGCCGGCCAGCTTCTGCGCCGCTGAGAGGAGAGGAGGGGCGGGCTCAGCTGCGGGTGGTGAGTCTGCACTCACTTCCCGTCCTCCCTCCTCTCCTCGTGCAAACACTATCGCGGTCGCGGCGACCAACTGGAAGCACGGGGCACGGTTTCAGCCGCAACAGCTGCAACCGTGGTAGTTACGCCACTGGTCACATATCAGTTTGACTTCTACACCATAGTAAACAGATGCACACGACACGAGATCTACAACAGCTATGGGTAATAAGGGGGATATAGACGAGTCCAGGCAAAAGAACGTAAAGATAAATGGGGTAGAAGCCTGCCAGACCACATGATCCTGACCAAGGGTAGATGGGAGCATAGCCAAATCCCTAAAAGGACTCACAGACCTGTCAGAAGAATTAGCTCATAATTCTGGTGTTAAGGATGCATGGGACACTTGGTTTGGGTGGTGGGATGGATGGCAGAGAGCACTTATCAAACTAGGTATAATAATCCTTTGTGTTCTATTCATAGTGGCTCTAATTTCATACTGTGTAATACCTTGCATCAAGAAGATGATGTCTCACGCCATGAAGGCGACAGTGACAACAATGTATGCAGATCTCAGAGGCCCCGATGATGAAGGAGAAATGTACGCCTGAGAGTGATGCCATAACCATTGCCGCAAGATCCCTTGGAGAAATACGAGAACTTGAGACCCATCTTAGAAGATAGAGTAGGGACAGTTTAGGGTGCGGCTAAGGCCAATTGCAAAGGAATTCCGACATTATGGTTTGTCTCAATGTTGGTGAAGTCTCCTCCCCTTTCCTCTACCTTTTCCCCCTCTGCCACCTAGGGCAAAGAATTAGGGTAAGATTTTGAATGTCTCCAAAGGGGGGAATGTCATGGCAATAAATAGTTAATAATTTATAAAAGTTTATTGAAGCCATTCAGAAACCTTTGCTCCTCTTTCTCTCGATGTCCTCCCACCTTTCAGAATTCCACTGTCTTAGAATTAGCTGCACAGAAGCTATTATGTATATTGTTTTGATTTAGACTTAGCAGTTCTTATCAGAATGTCTCCGGACCGACTGTACTAATCCAAGGCTGAATAGGAATACTAACCCACAGAATATAATTGAATGTTCTCTTCAGAATAAAATGTAGATTCAGCATAATATGATGCAATCACCTAGTAACACCCCTAGATAATAAAACTGCTAACCCTCCTAAAATAAAGGTCTATGTCATTAAGCTCTACTTTGACTTGTTGTCAGCGTGGTTCTTACCGTGGCGTGCACACACTTAGACAAAGCATCAATTTGGCGGCAGACAATTAAGAGGACAGCCCACCCGAAAGGTGTGGAGGGCATCCATTACACCAGGAGTGGAGCAATCAGAGGAAAAGTCTAATAGAAACAAGTGATCCACTTTTGTATTTATCACCACCTGCTGGTTTTAATCAGCCACTCCTGATTTTGCCTACAAAAACTGCAATAGCACTCGCGTAAAAATATGCAGCAAATACGCAATGTGTGAATGCACCCTAAGTTTACTCTTTTACCTTAGATCAAACAGTGTGGCAACCCAGTAGTCATCACTAATTTGAATCCTAACGATATGGGCATTATATTGCAGATAGTACAGCAAGAAGGCACTCATGTGTCTGATGCATCCATGAGGCCCAAATCCTTGTTGTGTTTGTGACGGTGTAAAAAGTGATACAGCGTCCTCCGTCTTCTCAACCTTGGACATCAGAAAGGGGAATAATTTTTCCTCATCTCTTGGCTGTTCTATGCCCATCACCTCTTCATCCTCGTTCTCCTCCAATTCTTCCTTAGCTCCCGTGCTTTCACGACCAGTTTGTTACCATGATCCCCCCTCTGTTCTCAGCTCTACTCCACTCTGCCATGCCAACCTTTGAGATATTGATCTCCTTTCCGCATCCTCCTCTTCTTCCTCTTCCTGTGGTACCACCACCTTGTCCCGCAGACTTGTCAAAGTTTTCTACAGCATGCAGATGAGCAAAATAGTGATGCTGATAATGGCATCGTAAGCACCATCCATCTTAGTAGCCTTTTTCAAATTGTGAAGAATGATGCAGAGGTCCTTGATCTGTGCCCCTCTGGAAGCGTCATTTGCACCACATTCTCAGCTGGACTCAGAGGTGGGCAGACGTGCTGTCTGCTCTCTGCCAGACTGTGGAGACAATAGGGCGCCTTGCTAGTGGCAGCCCATTGCAGCAGCTATTATTTTGTTTGTTACAGTTTTGCTACAGTATTTGTACCTTTCCTGATGTCTTTTTGGACCTCTAATTTCAACCTTGGATCTATGCAATGTTTTTCATCTCGTGGATTGCGACGTTCCTGCACGCTGGTCTGCTGTGGGATGGAAAATGCAGCACACCCCACACTTTCTACTGCCGCTGGGCACACAGCATTTGGTTTCTTACCTGGATCCTCCACTACCACTCACAAGTCCCCTGCTGGCATGGCCACTTTGGGTACGCTATATGGTCCACCTCAGCTAATACTACCGATGGATGTATGCTGTTGCCCACAGCCTGTGTCAGTGATACAGCCATATGTGCTCGGCGGAGAGCACCGTATACAATATGCCACGGAGAGGCCTCGTGGGATGGATGGAATCACTGATCGGAGGGTTGTCCCTTGGTCTGTCGCTAAATGAGTAGTGTATTCAAGGAGTCGTCTTCTGGAACTGCGCAGGACAAAGTCTTCTCCAGCAGTTGCAATACCACATGTTCCACGGGAAATGAGGAGACCTTTCAGAGGTTGCAGAGCAGGCAAGAAGATCAAGTCCTGGAGGAGAAGGTTTAAACCTGCGGTCCCATCCATCATCATGGGTAATGTACGATCGCTTGGTAACAAGTCGGATGAACTGCTGGCTCTGAGTAAGACCCAGAAGGAGTTCAGGGAATGCAGTCTCATGTGCTTTACAGAAACCTGGTTGCATGAGGACGTCCCAGATTCATGTGTATCGGTACCAGGGTTTCATATGGTTCGGGCTGACAGGGACAGAGTGAAGTGCGGTAAGAAGAAGGGTGGAGGAGTGATACTGTACATTAACAACAGATGGTGTAATCAGGGGCATGTAACAGTAAAGGAGAGACATTGTTGCCCAAACATTGAACTATTAGCAGTGGGCCTCAGGCCTTACTATCTGCCTAGAGAATTCTCTCTTGTTATTGCAGTGGTGTCGTATATACCACCATCTGCAAATCCAGAGGCAGCTGGGGAAGTACTGTCTGGGGTGATTGCCCGGCTTCAGACGAAACACCCTAACTCTCTAACTGTCATTTCTGGGGATTTTAATCGAGCCAAGATCTCATTACCAAAGTTCTATCAATATGTCAAATGTTCTACACGGGACAATTATATATTGGATCCCTCTATGCCAGTGTTAAGGATGCTTACTCATCATCTGCATTGCCCCCCTGGGGAAATCTGACCACAACCTCATACTATTGTCTCCAGCCTATCAACCAGTTGTCTGCAAACAACCAGTGACAATTAAACAGATAAGGAAGTGGTCTCCGGCAGCAGAGAAGAGGTTACAAGACTGCTTTGATTGCACAGACTGGGAGGTGTTATGTGCCAGGGAACATAATGATGATGTTAATGAGGTTACCGGGAGAGTTACTGATTACATCAACTTTTGTACTGACAATATTGTACCTATTCATGAGATTCGGTGTTATGCAAACAACAAGCCTTGGATTACAAAAGAATAGAAACATCTACTAAACAGGAAAAAAAAAAGCTTTTAAAAGGAAAGACAAGAAGGAGATGAAAATTGTACAGAGAGACTTAAAGGGGAAAATTAAGATTGCCCGTGAAGCATTCAGAATTAAATTGGAAAATAATTGTCACACAACAACTCCAGAGAAGTGTGGGCTGGAATGAAGCTATTGACTGGGTTTAAGGCAAGGTCAGATCAGGGGAGTGGGGGGCTGATCATGGCTAATGAGATGAATGAGTTTTTCAACAGATTCAACAATAAATGTGCAATGTCAACAGGGGAGAAGGCCGGGGAGCGACAAGCAATATCAACTGGGAGGAGGAAGTTGGAGACTTTCTTGATCTCAGAAAATGATGTGAGGGAACAGTTTAGTAAGCTGGTCATTGGTAAAGCAGCAGGGCCTGATGGTATCTCTCCACGTGTCCTTAGAGTGTGTGCAAATCAGTTGTGCACTGTCTTCCAGCACCTGTTTAACTGGAGCTTACAATCACAGAGAGTACCAGTTCTATGGAAGACTTCTTGCCTGGTGCCGGTTCCCAAGACTACCTTCCCGAGCTCCCATAACGACTATAGACCGGTGGCCTTAACATCGCATGCGATGAAGTCCTTGGAGAGAATTGTACTTGCCTACTTGTGTCCGAGGGTGTCTGCTTTTATGGACCCCCTTCAGTTTGCGTATCGGCAGAGTCTAGGGGTGGACGATGCTGTAGCATATCTGCTACAAACAGTACATTCCTTTTTGGACAATAATGGAACCACTGTACGTGTCATGTTCTTCGATTTCTCCAGTGCATTCAACACCTTACAGCAAATATTATTACGTAAAAAGCTGGTTGAAATGGCGGTTGATAAGGGACTAGTGAATTGGATCATTGATTACCTGTCGGACAGGCCACAGTTCGTAAGGTTGGGGCGGCCGTATCGGATAGTGTTCGGAGTAGTGTTGGAGCCCCTCAGGGAACGGTGCTGTCGCCATTCCTTTTTACGTTATACACAGCTGATTTTCAGTATAAATCAGACCTTTGTCACCTTCAGAAGTACTCTGATGACTCAGTGATAGTCGGAGGTATTGAGAGAGGCCGGGGGGAGAGAGGAATACAGAAGGGTGGTCTCAGACTTTGTTGACTGGTGCCAGGCTAACCATTTAGAACTCAACGTAAAGAAAACCAGGGAGTTGGTGTTGAGTTATGGAAGGTGCAGGAAGGATTGCTTACCTATCACTATTGATGGTCAGGATGTGGAGATGGTGGAGAATTTCAAATATTTGGGGGTTCACCTGGACAGCAAGCTTGATTGGAGGTGCCATATGGAGAAGGTTTGCAAGAAAGGGATGAGTAGACTTTACTTCCTAAGGAAATTAAGGTCGTTTAATGTGTGTAGCAAAATGTTTGAAATGTTCTACCAATCTATTGTGGCGAGTGCAATCTTTGCTGCAATAATATGCTGGGGTAGTAGTGGCGCACAGCTGACCGCTAATAAGCTGAATAAACTTATCAAGAAGGCTAGTGCGGCGGTGGGTCTACAACTTAGGACTTTCGAGGAGGTATTAGAGGATAGAATTAATAAGAAATGCAAGGCTATAATGAGCAACAATACACACCCGCTCTCTGAACTGTTTGCGAAGCAGAAGAGCACATTCAGCAAGCGTCTAATCCAACTAATGTGTAAAAAGGAAAGATACAGAAAATCGTTTGTTCCGACAGCTGTGGGGATGTTTAACAAATGTATAATGTAAAGCATCCCAAGACTATGTGAAGTTCTATGTGTATGGGGGAATAGGTGAGGTACATGTACCAGTCTACCCGCATGTGCTGTCCATATAGACTTATTTTGTAAAGTGTGAAATGTTCTTGATCTTTGTTCTGCTGCTGTAATACTGTAATTTCCTCCGGGATCAATAAAGTTTATCTTATCTTATCTTTCCTGGGCCGGTCTTCATGTGAGCCAGTTTCTTTGTAGCACTTGATGGTTTTTGCTACTGCACTTGGGGACACTTTCAAAGTTTTCCCAATTTTTTGGACTGACTGACCTTCATTTCTTAAAGTAACTCATTTTTTATGACTTAGCTGCTTTTTTATTGCCATAATACAAATTCTAACAGTCTATTCAGTAGGACTATCAGCTGTGTATCCACCAGACTTCTGCACAACACAACTGATGGTCCCAACCCAATTTAAAAAGCAAGAAATCCCACTTTTTAAACCTGACAGGGCACACCTGTGAAGTGACCATTTCCGGTGACTACCTCTTGAAGCTAATCAAGAGAATGCCAAGAGTGTGCAAAGCAGTAATCACAGCAAAAGGTGGCTACGTTGAAGAACCTAGAATATAAGACATATTTTCAGCTATTTCACACTTTTTTGTTAAGTATATAATTCCACATGTGTTAATTCATAGTTTTGATGCCTTCAGTGTGAATCTACAATTTTCATAGTCATGAAAATACAGAAAACTCTTTGAATGAGAAGGTGTGTCCAAACTTTTGGAATGTACTGTACATCATTGGTAACAGAAATCAGTTCCCTGGAAGATTTACAAGCGACATCTTCTTCCCCGACTACTCACCTTAAAATTTTAAAACTTAGAATGGCCTTAAAGACACTCTTAATTGCTGATTATGATAAGACCAGATTAAGGCCCGATGCTGTCGCATCGGGAGGGTTGGATTGCACCACATCCAAGATGGCATCTGGAAAGTCTCGCTAGACGTCCAGAACACCATCTTGGATGTGGTGCGATCCAACATGGCGGGCGGGAAGTGTTGCGAGACTTCCTGGCCGCCATCTTGGATCTCGCGAGATCCAACATGGCAGGCGGGTAGTCTCGCGAGAAATCATCGTCGAGGATGGATGTCGCCAGACGGGGCAGATCCAACATGGCATCGCCGCTGCAGAGAAAAAGATGGGATGTCGGCGGAGAAGATCAGACATCGGCGGCGGCGTGCAGGAGACTATCGGATGTCGGCGGTGTGTTAGCGGACGGGTGTCGGTGAGTATAGATGTCGGCGTGAGAGTATATAGGGGTATTAGTGTGGGGGTATGAGTGTGAGACTGTACAGAGAGGGGGGGTGTATGTGAAGTGGCCAGGGGATCGCGTGTGTGGGGAGGTGCAGAAAGAGAGGGGGGGTGTGGTGAGGAGTGTGATGGTGTGTCAGTGGAGATTGTGAGGCACAGCAGAGGCCTCCGATGGCGGTAGTGGGGCTTTGAAAGCCCCGCTACCGCCAAAGGTCGGCCATCTTGGATCACCCGCTACGGTGTACAGGCAGCTTCTGTCACGGATGTGACGTAGCAATACTGTTACATAGTGACGGAAGTTGGCTTAGGGCTTTTATTATAATATATAGAATACATACAGCAGTAGCGGTGTACAGCGGTGGCAGTGTGAAGCAGTGCCGGAGTCCAGGAGGATGTAAGAAAAAAGAGAAGGAGCGCAAATGTGAAGCACCTCAGGATTAAATCGTATTATAAGGAAAGCAGGGTTTCCACTCACCTTACGGAGTTGTACTGGCTGGGTACAACTCCAGTGACAGCCTCCTGTGGAGAGATATCAGCAGGGCTTCCCTGAGATAATCCTCGTGCCAGGGAGAAAGCAGCGTCACTTCCAAACGGTCATGTGATCCAAAATGGTGACATCAGAAAGGTCCTAGTAGTCCTCCAGACTTGGATAATCAGGTCCTTTAGTAAGCGATGCCTCTCTTCTAAAGCTGCTGAACCGCACAGTCCCTCAGGAGGGAGAGAAGTGCACAGGAAAAGAATAGTTGCGGCTATAATAGCGCTAAGGAAGGAGGGCAAGGGAAATTACCTGATGAAGACGGTAACGTCGAAACGCGTAGTGGAGTTTGAGGGACTGTGTTTGTAATAAAGGTCTGTTCACTACAATAATTTCCCTTGCCCTCCTTCCTTAGCGCTATTAGAACCGCAACTATTCTTTTCCGGAGTCCAGGAGGAGACAGCAGGCGGGTGTGGGCAGGAGGGGGCCGGAGAACAGCGGTAGAAGGAGGCCGGGGAACAGCGCCATGTGCGGGCAGGAGGGGGCCGAGGAAGAGCGGCCGGGTGAGTGCAGGAGGGGGCCGGGGGACAGTGGCCGGATGCGGGCAGGAGGGAGGCAGGGAGACAGCAATCGGGTGCGGGCAGGAGGGGGCCACGGGGATAGCGGCTAGGTGCGGGCAGGAGGGGGCCGGGGAACAGCGGCCAGGTGCGGACAGTAGGGGGCGGGGGGGCCTTCCTGGCCGCACCGGGCCGCTGTACCCCGGTCCTCTCCTGCCCGCAGAAGAGTGCTTAGCAGAGTATACGGCGACTCAGTGGTTAGCAGAGTTTAGGACGGCTCAGTGGTTAGCAGAGTATACGGTGGCTGAGTGGTTAGCAGAGTATACAGGGGCTCAGTGGTTAGCACAGTATACGCTGGCTTAATAGTTAGCACTGTATACGGAGCCTCAGTGGTTAGCACTGTATGGTGGCTCAGTGGTTGGCACTGTATATGGTGGCTCAATAATTAGAGCGTAATGTGGCTCAGTGATTAGCACTGTATACGGTGACTCGTGGTTAGCACTTATGTGGCTAGTGTTGGCACTGTATATGGTGGCTCAATTAGAGCAGTATGATCTGGTACATGTATACGGTGACTCGGTGATTAGCACTGTATGGTGCCTCAGTGGTTGGCACTGTATATGGTGGCTCAGAGGTTAGCACAGTATAGTGGCTCAGTGGTTAGCACAGTATGGTGGCTCAGTGTTTAGCACTGTAAGGTGGCTCAGTGGTCAGCACTGTACGGTGGCTCAGTGGTTAGCACTGTATGGTGGCTGAATGTTTAGCACTGCACGGTGGCTCAGTGGTTAGGACAGTATGGTGGCTCAGTGGGTAGCATTGTACGGTGGCTTAGTGGTTAGCACTGTATGGTGGCTCAGTGGTTAGCACAGCGCGGTGGCTCAGTGGTTAGCACTGCGCAGTGGCTTAGTGTTTAGGCCAGGACATGTGGCTGCCTCTTGCCCCCTGACTGTTGAACCCATGGACTGCGGGTTTACACGCCGGGTCTCTATGTATGCCAGCACCGTGCTCGCCGCAGATGCGGTTGTTCCTCCAATGGAACCGCATCTGTGCCCGTTGCTCGTTAATGGACACAGAGCGGAAGCTCTCTTGGACTCCAGCAGTTTGGAGACTCTGGTTCATGGGTCATTAATTCCCAGGTTGAAACTCACGGGGGAAATATCGGGGTCAGATGTATACACGGTGACCTCCGCGAGTATCCGACCGTGGAGGTAACTTTTACCACTTTGTGTGGAGAGGTAACCCATGTGGTCGGACTAGTAACGACTCTACCTTATGGGACAGTGCTGGGCAGAGACTTATCATTGTTTTGGTCCCAATGGAGTAGGGATAGTAGCCCTCCACCAATACCAGTGGATCTGGGTGCAGGACCCGATGATCCCAAGTCAGGGGTACCTGCCGTAGGGTCGCCAACCTAGGGAGAGAGTGTCACCCCGATAGGTTTCCCCTAGAGGTATTGGCAGGAGAGGTCGAGGAGACTCAAACGATCCCAGAGCTGGAAGTGTCCCGGGGAGCGTTTGGGACAGCTCAACTGCAGGATCCTACCCTGACCCTGGCACGGGAAAGGGTCATAGAAGTAAATGGGGTGGCTCAGCAACTGGGGCCGAGAATGTTTTTCCACGCATGGTGGTAGACCGAGAGTTGCTCTATAGGGTGGACAAAATCTGGGAGGTCGTGGAGCAACTGATAGTACTGCAGACACACCGCCGGGCGGTTCTAGAGGTGGCCCACTCCCACCTGTTGGGGGGGCACCTTGGGACTAAAAAAATGCAAGAGCGCATCTTGCGGTGGTTCTTCTGGCCGGGAGGTATGCGGATGTCCAGAGGTTCTGCGACTCCTGCTCAGAATGTCATCTGACCACACCCATCGCAACCTTCCAGAGTCCATTGGTACCTCTACCGGTTATAGAGGAGCCTTTTGAATGGATTGCCATGGATTTGGTAGGGCCCATAGTTAAATCGGCATGGGGCCACCAACACATACTCATGGTCATCAACTACGCCACCCAATAACCGGAGGCGATTCCACTACGCCACACAAAGGTTAAGCTTATTGCCTGGGAGCAGTTTAACATGTTCTGTCGCCTGGGGCTTACCGAAGGAGATCCTTACCGATCAGGGGACTCCTTTTATGTCCAAAGTGACCAAAGAACTCTGCAAATTGCTCAATATAAAACAGCTGCGTACCTCGGTGTACCATTCCCAGACCGACGGGTTAGTCGAGCAGTTTAACAAAACCATAAGATCCATGCTTAAAAAGGTAGTTACCAAGGATGGAAAGGATAGGGACATGTTGCTGCCCTATTTGATGTTTGCCATCTATGAGGAGGTACCGCAGTCATCTACGGGATTTTCCCCATTTGAGTTATTGTACGGCAGACATCCTAGAGGGTTGTTGGATGTCGCCAAAGAGACGAGGGAACAGGAACCCACTCCCTATAAGATTGTGATTGAGCACATGGCTAATATGCGGGACCAGATCACCACGGTCATACCTATCATAAAAGAGCACCTAATGGATGCCCAGGGAGCTCAAAGTCGCTTGTATAATAGGAGGTCCACCGTCAGGTCCTTTGAGGTGGGGGATCGAGTGATGGTTTTAGTGCCCACTGCGGAAGAGCAAGCTCTTGGCCAAATGGCAGGGGCCGCATGAAATCCGGGAAAAGGTAGGAGAACTGAATTACAAGGTGTACCAACCAGGGAAGAGAAAACCCGTACAGCTATACCATGTTAATTTGCTCAAGCCTGGAAAGACTTGGAGTGCCTGATCATGGAGGCTCCCCAGGCTGGGTTGCCCGGGGACCCCCCACTATCGAACCTGAGAGGGGTCGACGAGGTAAAAATAAGTGACACCCTCACTAAGGCACAACGATGAATATGCAAATAGTTTGTGGAGCCTCGGTTAGGAATCTCAAACACAGGACTAGCCAGATATCCTTCCAGGGAAGGACCCAGCCAAGGGGTGGCTCCAAGTGGAGAACACCATAACCACCATGTTAAGTGGCCCTTTTAGTCAATATCCACTTTTTTACAAGCTTAGAGATATGACAAGGGAATACCACTTAACATGGTGTTTATGGTGTTCTGCAACGATTTCCGGAAGTTGAATGAGGTGTCGAAATTCGACCTTTACCCCATGCCTCGGGTGGAGAGCTAATTGAAAGACTGGGACAGGCCCAGTATTTCACAACGCTCGATCTAACCAAGGGTTACTGGCAGGTGCTGCTAACCGAGTCGGCCAAGGAGAAGACCGCCTTTGTTACCCCGGAGGGTCTCTATCACTATGTCGTATTGCCTTTTGGGTTGCATGGGGCCCCGGCTACATTCCAGCGGCTAATGGACTTAGTGTTAGGACCCCATCAGAAGTACGCGTCCGCTTATTTAGATGATATCATCATCTTCAGTAAAGATTGGCACACGCACTTGTCCCAGGTGCAGGCAGTGGTGGATTCGCTCAGGGCCGCGGGCCTGACGGCGAACCCAAAAAAATGTGCTATGGGTCTCGAGGAGGCCCGGTACCTGGGGTATGTGATTGGGCGAGGGGTTATCAAACCCAAATAAACAAAATCGAGGCCATTCAAAAATGGCCCCGACCGGTGACTACCAAACAGGTGAGGGCGTTCCTCGGCATCGTTGGGTACTACAGACGCTTCATACCCAACTTTGCTGGGCGAACCGCGGCCCTGTCTGATCTCTTTAAGGGAAAAGTCTGTTATGGTGCGCTGGAATCCCCAAGCAGAGACGGCGTTTCAGTCTATGAAGGTGGCATTGTGCGGACAGCCAGTCCTCATCAGTCCCAATTTCAAGCGCCCCTTTCATTGTGCAAACGGACGCTTCAGAGGTGGGGCTAGGTGCTGTGCTGTCACAAGAGATGAACGGAGAAAAACATCCGGTCACCTACTTAAGCAGGAAACTGTCCCCGGTGGTGAAAAATTATAGCGTAGTGGAGAAGGAGTGCTTGGCTGTTAAATGGGCCTTGGAGTCCCTACGCTACTATTTGCTCGGGCGACAGTTCCGGTTGGTTACGGACCATGCTCCCCTGGTCTGGATGCGCAATGCCAAGGAAGGGAATGCTCAGGTCACCCGGTGGTTCCTGTCCCTCCAAAACGTCAGTTTCTCTGTGGAGCACCGGGCTGGCAAGTTGCAGGGGCGCCGGGCGCCAAGTTTGGTGGCTGGTGTTCAACCCCATACGTTTGAACAGAGGGGGGAGGGTGTGAGACAGTGCAGGGGATCATAGGCGAGGGGCGCTATGTCTCCCCCAGAATGTGCACTGTCACGTATTGAACCCTGTACGGAGTGTAGGATAGGGGGACGGTCCACTCCGCTCCGAGTCTTGTAGGCTTTCCCCAGAGGGAGGCACAGGGTTAAAAGCTAGTTTAGGAGACAGGGCAGGGTTCTCTGTGGAGAGCTTCGGCCTGAGCTT
>JARQOC010000003.1:380650762-380670381 GCA_033576535.1 Allobates femoralis
AAAAAAGTGTCTTCCTCTAGCTACCGTCTTATATATTTTTTTGTCCCAAAGATGGACCATGTCTTATTTTCGAGGGGATGTCTTATATAACGTACATCCCACTGCAGCCTCCCATACACACACAACACACACACACATACACACCACACACCCATACACACACACACATACACATACACAGAAACCGATTTTAACCGATCCAGTGTCCCCGCTCTCCGGTGTCCACGCTCTCCGGTGGCCCCCACTCTCCGGTGTTTGCGCTCTACCCACTCCCCGGTGGCCTCCACTCTCTGGATTCCCGCTGTAGCTGCCGATCTCCGCCCAGGTCAGGAGCCCTGCGCCAATTACAGTGCAGGAACCGTGAGCCAATCACAGCCCAGGAACTGTGAGCCAATCAGAGGCCATGCACGACATCAGCTGGAATCCGGAGAGCGGGGGTCCACTGGAGGGTGGGGGGCCACTGGAGAGCGGGAAGTGTGCGGACACCCGAGAGCGGGGGCCACCGGAGGTACGCCTTATAATCAGGGGTGCCTTATATTAGGAGGTAGGGCGCCCCCCCCAAGCATGCCTTTCTTTCGGGGAGCGCCCTATTTTCGGGGAAACACGGTGCCCCACTAAAAGCTTCTATTAAGGCCTGAAGAATGTTTACTCAGATATCAAAAACGATTTACTCTCGTTTGTCCTATCTGACTTTCAGTAGATGCTTTCTCGTGGTTATGCCCATCCATTAATCTAACTAATTGGAAAAGTAAAAACATCAAATATGTCTACGACATGTTTGTTGGAGACAAATTAGCCTACTTTGAAGTCATTTCCTCTCTTTTCCAACTGCTTGACTCTGGTAGATCTACTTGGGTTATATTAGAAAAAACCCTTAAATAACCCACACTTAGACTTTACTCTGCCTAATAACATTAATCTACTGCTTCGCCAGACTAGCAATAAAACTATTTGGAAAACAAATAACATCTATAGAACCTATAATAAAGACGTTGTCCCTGATAACTATAGATTTTACAAAACATGGGATAATCAGCTAGATATTGACAACCACACTTTGCATGACCAACTACCCATTATTTTAAAAAACTTTTACTCATCTATACCTTGTTTGACATTGTTGGAATCCCAATACAAATTTTACACTAAGTGGTATTTTACTCCTTTGAATTTACACTAAATTGACCCTTGTTCTTCTAATTTATGTTGGAGGCAATGAGGTCTTCAAGGTTCTATCAGACACGTTTTTTGGTCATGTCCCACGTTACAAACTTTTTGGATGGGCATTCAAGCACTGATTAAACTAGTTTTAAATATACATTTAACGTTAACTTTTGACTATGCGGTCCTCCTGGTTGGGATTTGTGACCTTCCAAAATGTAAGCATTTTTTTCTCATATTTAGTCATATTTAGTCATGCATATTTTACTAGTGGCGAAACATCTTCTTGCCTCCTGGTGGAGAAGTATTCGGGTTCCTTCTATAGAAGATCTCATGGATTGTTTGGCAACACACAATTTATTTTAATTCACACTTGACTTAACCCCTTAGTGACGGAGCCAATTTCCACCTTAATGACCGACCGTTTTTTGCAATTCTGACCAGTGTCCCTTTATGAGGTTATATCTCCGGAACGCTTCAACGGATCCTAGCGATTCTGAGACTGTTTTTTCGTGACATATTGGGCTTCATGTTAGTATTAAATTTTGGTCGATAATTTTTGTGTTTTATTGTGAAAATATAAAATAATTGGCAAACATTTTGAAAATTTGACAATTTTCAAATTTCTAATTTTTATTCTGTTGAACCAGAGCTTTATGTGACACAAAAGAGTTAATAAATAACATTTCCCACATGTCTACTTTACATCAGCAACAATTTTGTAAAAAAAAAATTTTTTGGTTAGGACGTTATAAGGGTTCAAAGTTCATCAGTAATTTTTCATTTTTCCAGCAAAATGTACATAACCTTTTTTTTAGTGACCACATCACATTTGAAGTCTCTTTGAGGGGTGTACATGACAGAAAACACCCAAAAGTGACATCATTCCGAAAACTACACCCCTCAAGCTACTCAAAACTACATTCAAGAAGATTATTAACCCTTCAGGTGCTTCACAGGAACTAAAGCAACGTGGAAACAAAAAATGGCCATTTTAATTTTTCCAACAAAAATGTTCTTTTAGCCTCAATTTTTTCATTTTCACATGGGCAACAGGATAGAATGCATCCTATAATTTGTTGGCCAATTTCTCCTGAGTACACTGATACCTCATATGTGGTCATAAACCACTTTTTGGGCGCACGGCAGAGCTCAGAAGGGAAGGAGCGCAATTTGACTTTTGGAGCTAATTTACCATTCAAAAAGTGAAATGGCACTCCTTCTCTTCTGAGCCCTATCGTGCGCCCAAACAGTGGTTTATGACCACATATGAGGTATCGGTGTACTCAGGAGAAATTGGCCAACAAATTTTAGGATGCGTTTTATCCTGTTGCTTATGTGAAAATGAAAAAATTGAGGACAAAAGAAAATTTTTGCGAAAAAAAAGTACTTTTTCATTTTTACAGATCAATTTGTAAAGCCCCAGAGGGTTCAAAGTGCTCTCTATGCATCTAGATAAGTTCCTTGGGGGGTCTAGTTTCCAAAATGGGGTCACTTGTGGGGGAGCCCCAATGTTTAGGCACACAGGGGCTCTCCATACACGACATGGTGTCCGCTAACAATTTGAATGGAAAATTAGCTCCAATTGTTAGCGGACACCATGTCACGTATGGAGAGCCCCTGTGTGCCTAAACATTGCAGCTCCCCCACAAGTGACCCCATTTTGGAAACTAGACCCCCCAAGGAACTTATCTAGATTGGTGGTGAGCACTTTGAACCCCCAGGTGCTTCACAAATCAATCCGTAAAAATGAAAAAAGAAAATTTTTGTGGAAAAGAAAGTACTTTTTCATTTTTACGGATCAATTTGTGAAGCACATGGGGGTTCAAAGTGCTCTCTATGCATCTAGATAAGTTCCTTGGGGGGTCTGGTTTCCAAAATGAGGTCACTTGTGGGGGAGCTCCAATGTTTAGACACACAGGGGCTCTCCATACGCGACATGGTGTCCGCTAACAATTTGAATGGAAGATCAGCTCCAATTGTTAGCGGACACCATGTCACGTATGGAGAGCCCCTGTGTGCCTAAACATTGCAGCTCCCCCACAAGTGACCCCATTTTGGAAACTAGACCACCGAAGGAACTTATCTAGATTGGTGGTGAGCACTTTGAACCCCCAGGTGCTTCACAAATGAATCCGTAAAAATGAAAAAAGAAAATTTTTGTGGAAAAGAAAGTACTTTTTCATTTTTACGGATCAATTTGTGAAGCACCTGGGGGTTTAAAGTGCTCTCTATGCATCTAGATAAGTTCCTTGGGGGTATAGTTTCCAAAATGGGGTCACTTGTGGGGGAGCGCTAATGTTTAGACACACAGGGGCTCGCCATACACGACATGGTATCCACTTACAATTCCAATTTATAGTGGACACCATGTCACGTATGGAGAGCCCCTATGTGCCTAAACATTGGAGCTCCCCCACAAGTGACCTCATTTTGGAAACTAGACACCCCAAGGAACATATCTAGATGCATAGTGAGCACTTTGAACCCCCAGGTGCTTCACAAACTGATCCGTAAAAATGAAAAAGTACTTTTTTTCATAAAAATTTTCTTTTTTTCCTTTTTACAGACTAATTTGTGAAGCACTTGGGGGTTGAAAGTGCTCACTATGCATCTAGATAAGTTCCTTGGGGGTCTAGTTTCCAAAATGTGGTCACTTGTGGGGAGCTCCAATGTTTAGTCACACAGGGGCTCTCCATATGCGACATGGTGTCCGCTAATTTGAATGGAAAATTAGGTCCAATAGTTAGCGGACACCATGTCGCAGCATATGGGGAGCCCCTATGTGCCTACACATTGGAGTTCCCGCACAAGTCACCCCATTTTGGAAACTAGACACATCAAGGATTATATCTAGGGGTATAGTGAGCATTTGGAACCTACAGCTGCTTCACAGAATTTGATAATGTCATATTGAACATTTTCTTTTTTTCACGCAATTTCTCACTTTTAGAGCATGTGCAAAAGACACGGAGACACCGTGTCCTGGTCATCTCCTCCCCTGCATTTTTTTTTAGTATTTCTTTATTAAATTAAAAAAAAAAAACGACGTGGGGCTTCGCCATATTTTTGGTCCAGCCAGGTACAGCAGGCAGCTACGGGCTGCCACCAACCCCTTCTGCCTAGTTTTACCTGGCTGGAAACCAAAAATATAGGGAAGTCCCTTTTTTTTTAAATTATTTCATGAAATAATTTTAAAAAAAAATGGCGTGGGCTTCGCCATATTTTTGGGCCAGCCAGGTACAACTAGGCAGCTTGGGGCTGGAATCCTCAGCGTAGGGAGGCCCAAGCTTTCTGGGCCCCCCGCTGCGAATTGCAGCCCGCAGCCGCCCCAGAAAATGGCGCATTCATAGAAGCGCCATTTTCTGGTGCTGTATCCAGCTCTTCCAGCTGCCGTGTAGCGGTGGCAGACTGGGTAATAAGGGGTTAATGCCAGCTTTTTCGCAGCTGGCACTAAGCCCGAGATTCATAACGTCTGGCCAATATTAGACCGGACCATTAGGAATCTCTAGTAATTTGTAAAGAAGACACAAGACAGAGAAAAATATTTTTATTAGAAAAGAAACACAAACACTATTTGGACTCCATCTTTATTATTCTTTGATGTCCGACGTAGTCCAGTGGGAAGGTCCAACGTAGTCCAGTGGGAGGTCCCTCGACGATTCTCAGTTTTATAGCATATGGGGCATCCCCCATATGCTATAAAAGCAGGTTCATTGCCAGGAGGATGACAGGTCATGAACTCAGTGAGTTCATGACCTATCAGAATCCTCGGGTCACAAGGGGTTAACTGTGCTCGTCATGGCGGTCTCCACATCAGGTCAACATCAGTGGTGATCTATCAGGATCCTGGGATCCCATAGGGATCCTGGGATCACCACTGATGGTGATCTGATGTGGAGATCACCATGAAGAGCACAGTTAACAAGGGGTTAACTGTGCTGTTCATGGTGGTCTCCACATCAGATCACCATCAGTGGTGATCTATCAGGATCCTGGGATCCCATAGGGATCCTGGGATCACCACTGATGGTGATCTGATGTGGAGATCACCATAAAGAGCACAGTTAACAAGGGGTTAACTGTTCTGTTCATGGTGGTCTCCACATCAGATCACCATCAGTGGTGATCTATCAGGATCCTGGGATCCCATAGGGATCCTGGGATCACCACTGATGGTGATCTGATGTGGAGATCACCATGAAGAGCACAGTTAACAAGGGGTTAACTGTGCTGTTCATGGTGGTCTCCACATCAGATCACCATCAGTGGTGATCCCAGGATCCCAGATCCCTATGGGATCCCAGGATCCTGATAGATCACCACTGATGGTGATCTGATGTGGAGACCACCATGAACAGCACATTTAACCCCTTGTGACCCGAGGATTCTGACAGGTCATGAACTCACTGAGTTCATGACCTGTCATTCCCTGGGCCACACAGCAGGGGTTAACAGCGGCGCACGCGTGCGCGCACACCAGGGTGCGCGCACAGAGGAGGCGAGCGCCGCAGGAGACAGAAGCAGCAGGGAGCCGCCGGCAGGAGAAGCCCCCAGGACCGGAGGACCGCGGGACCGGAATCAGGATCGTTGGTAGGTAAGAGTGGTGAGGGGGGATTTACTGGGGCACGGGGGGGGCCCTACAAACAGTTTAGAGGCGGCGGGGCCTCTGGGGAAAAGGCACCGGGCACAAGGCATCAGGGAAGGGGGGCGGGGGGTGCTCGGGGAATGCCCGGAGGATGTCCGGAGGCTGGGGGATCCCGGAGGCTGGGGGATCCCTGCAGGGGACTAGGGAGCACCGGGGGAGGACATTCCCATGCAGCCTGACATGTGTGACATGTCAGGCTGCATGGAGATGCAGGGGAGGCAGCGCACTGCCGCCATTTTTGAATGGACCGGGGGGATGGAGGTGTGGGGTCCCGGGGGGGCTCGATCTCCGGCACCGGGGGTCGTAGGGGCCTTAGGGGTTAATGGATCACTTTGATCCGACATGTGTTTTCATGTCGGATCAAAGTGAAAGCATTTTTTACAAAGCACTTTCACTTTTGTAATGTGATGATCGGTAAACGGTGTTTACCGGTCATCACATTACAGGTGCGGGTACAAAAACAGCTAATTACTAATCTCTAGGATGTCAGCTACAATCGGTACGCTGACACCATAGAGGTATTAGCTCCAGGGGCGGCGCTATAGAGCTTTTTCCTGCCAACGTCTACAGACGTCGGCTAGGCTTTAGTACCCTTTTTTTCCGACGTCTGTAGACGTAAGGCTGTCGTCTAGAGGTTAAGAGAAGGAATACATGCTAAATTAAAATATATGGAGAAATGGGCGAGCTGGGTCCTAATGTATGCGCCAAATTTAACATTTCAATTTACCTAGTGTTGCCTAATTGCTTTTAATGTTTATTTTGAAGATAAATAGCTGGGAGATGTATAGATTTCTTTATATATGATGATCGTCGTGTCAATTGTAAATAGTTTGTTATTTTATTTTCCTTAAGTTTGTCTTTTGTTTTATTATTTTCCTTCTTCATTTCTCTTTACTTGAATATATATATGTTACGTGCTAGTAACTTATGTCTGTTATTTATATGCCAAAATTCTTAAAATATTAACATATTTATGTTTACTTTCTTGCTGGATAATAAAAACATCTTAAAGGGGAGTGGGCGTGGCTATACTGAGTGAGTGTGGCTATGAGGAGTGGGCGTGGCCATGTGGAGTGGGCAGGGCATGCCAAGTGGGCATGGCTATGTGGAGTGAGTGTGCCTATGTGGAGTGGGCGGGGCTTCATACATACACATACATACATACATACACTCAGCTTTTTATATTATATTATAATATTGTGGAGATGGAGACTGGGTGGAGGTGGAGCCTGGTTGGAGACTGAACAGAGTCTCGGGGTACCCCAAAATTTTTTGAGGGGCACTGAAACTCCTAGTGGCAGCCCAATTCATATAAAAATAGCATATGGACATTTTATGCTTCACATGCATGGTCCTATAGGTCTGTTCACACTCATGAAACACCATACTATGGATATTGCTTCTTGAAAATGTGCAATCACTATTTCATTTCATTCCTTACATTTACAATACAGATTTTTGTCATGTGCACAAGTGTGTTATATGTCTAATTCAAACTGAAAATGTTCTTGCATTGCTGCCTGTTTGTCTTATTCAGCATTCCAGATGAACTGGTGAATGGTTACTGACGTGAATAAACTTATTTGTTTTCACTATTTCTCCTCCAAATATGTAAGGCTTCTATAATCACTGCACCTAACTGCAACCCAGTTGTTACTTTGTGGCATTGGGATTTGCATTTGTGAGTGATGTTACTTCCGCAGCCCACCCCACTCCATGGAGGGGTTAATGAGGAACTAGACAACAAGGTTGTGCAAACAGAAATATCCTGTAGTGATTGTTTGTGTTTGACTTCTGTCACTATATATGGCGCGCCTCTTGGCAGAGCAAACAGGCATCACCGTGGACATCAGCGTTTCAGTGCCATCTTGGCAGTGTAGTACAATGCAGCTAGTCAGCTCACCTACACTTTGCAACAGTTGCTACTGTGTGCCTGCAGTATGCAGTTTGGTGATGGATTCCTTGCAAGACATGCCTGATCTGGAGGAGGTAATCTTCATCTCCACCCCAGGGGAAGAGGGTGCTTCATCAGCACCACAACTGGAGAGGCATGCAGAGGAGAGGGACACATATGTGACCTGGAGCTCCACCGTGCTACCCACAATGGTCCTCATTAGTGATGAGCGAGCATGCTCGCCACTACTATCTCAGTACTCAGGATGCTCGGCGAGCACTGAGTACCACCGAGGTGCTTGGCCTCAACACTAAACATTATCGATGTAACACAAATACACAGCTCCCTTCAGTGCACAAAGTGAGCTCGCACGTCACAGAGAGCAGATTGATTGCTGGGGTCAGTCTGGGGGGCACTGCGAGGTGTTGCATGCTGCGACAATTTGAAAAAGCCCACCATCCCGCCCTTCCCCAGAAACACTCGTTTTATAGCCAGATGTCTGTGGGCAGAGCCTGTCACTAATTGACTTGCATTGGGCTCTGTGCTTCATCGAGCACACGAGCATCTCGATATGCTCGACCCGAGCTTCGAGCACCCGAGCATTTTACTGCTCGCTCATCACTAGTCCTCATCTGTAGCAAGATGTGCATACAGTCCTGGGCTCTGATACCAAAGGAAGACCTGAGCTCCCAGTCTGGAGGGTACCCTTTCATTATGCTATCTGGGACCAGGAGCTCCAGATGTCAGACTGCAGAGGATCTTGCAGCATGACTGACTGTATTCCCCCTGCAGCCAGTGCCACAGCTACTGGATGACCAATTCTATCAGGACCTTGAGCATGAGAAGAAGGAT
This sequence comes from Allobates femoralis, assembly GCA_033576535.1. NCBI lineage: Eukaryota > Metazoa > Chordata > Amphibia > Anura > Aromobatidae > Allobates > Allobates femoralis. The sequence goes on from JARQOC010000003.1 coordinate 380,659,318, forward strand.
CAGGAAGAGGTAGAAGAGGCAGAAGGCCTTGTGTATCCTCCCATCAGAGGCCTTCGATTGGGAGAATACCATGTGGGGACCCCTACCGCCTCCAAGCAACTATCTCACATGGTATGAACCACCCCTTCCTGTCTCCATTATTGAGGAGATTTGGTTTGCGGATAACATCACCCAGAAGTGGTTGAATGGGCTTAAGGCCATGACCAGTGTACCCGAGGCAAGGTGGTGGCATTTTTCCAACAGAGGGGCTTTGGCTTTCTAGTGGAACAAGGTGCTTGGCATTGATACTACATCAACTGGTCCACCCTGCTGAGGGATTATCTTTCCAAAAGACTGCGCACCATCTTTGTTGGCGAGGAGGTCATCTTTCATGAAGGTGATGGGCAACAACGGGTGGTTTGCAGTTGATATAAGTCAGGTTGCCACCGCTGACAAATTTGTGAATTGGCAAGAGAAAGCTGACTGGGAGAGAATGCGGTGTCTGGTGAAGGCCAGGTCTCTCTTGGTTAGCCAGCTGCACCCAAACTCACAGGGCTTGTCTGTCCTAGCGGGGCTGCTTGTCTCTTAATCGCTTCATTATCTTCTCCAGGACATGATGGAGTGTGCTAGGAGGCAGGTGATGGCAGAGAATTCCCCTGCGACCCCCCCCCCCAGACTTACCGTCAGCTGAGTATCATGACCAATGGCGAAATTCAGCCCGGGCAATGCTGAAAATGTTGGCAGACATTATTAACGCCAAGTACAGTGAACTTTCCTAAAAAAAGGCATTTTGTTTGGCCAATGACCCATCCCTTTGATGACATTTTGTCTAGAGAAGGACTTTTTTGAGTTGTTTTTCAGTTTCTCCTTGACCAAGGCCTTTATTTTTGTTAATGTTATATTTCCCCTTCCCACTTTTTGAAGTGTTTGCGCTTCACCCTACTGGATAAGCGGGCATGCAGGCAGACTTTTGGGGTAAAACTCAAAGCTCTTAATGGGCTCTACCCTTCATGGGTTATCCACCATTTTAAGGGTCTGTGTACTGATCCCTGTGGGATTTTTTTTTATATATATATACTATGGCTATTCAAATATTTGTGTTTGAGATTTATAGTCTGTCTCATAGTAAAGTGTTTTGTACTTTATTCTTTGTGTGCTGGACTGTTTCTGTAAGCAGGTGCTTTGATACTGCCCTACAGAGGCTGGTGAACAAGCTGTAGGCCTCTGGCTTGACGGTCTGAGGTATGAAAATGTAAGACACTACACACACTCCTAGAACAGAGCTGATCAAGGGCAGTCCTCAAGGGCCGTAAACAATGCATGTTTTCAGGAGTTTCTTAGCATTGCACAAGGTGCTAGAATCATTAACTCTGCATTTGATGAAATTAGCATCTGTGCAATGCTACGGAAATCCTGAAAACATACAGTTTTTCAGACCTTGAGAACTGTAGTAGGCCATCCCTGTCCTAGAATTCTCTGTATAAATAAAATATATTAAACAAAAATGAACTGGCATAAAATGACTGATACAACGCATTTCGGCAAAAACAACCGCCTACCTCAGGTACCTCCTATCTTCCTATCTCATGCCTGAGGAAGGCGGTTGTTTCTGCCAAAACGCATAGTAACTGTCATTTTATGTCATTTCATGTTTGTTCAATAAATTTTATCTGTGCATAGGTTCTAAGAATCAGTATTACGGGGAGTACGGCTAGCACAGAAATGGATTATTTCCCTTATACCATTGTACCTGTGCGAATCTGAGGCTGGACTTAACACAGGACCAATTCAAGGCGAGCAGCAGACCTGAACGTACCTCCGAAGCATGAGGCAGCTACTGGTGAGGTGGCTTCTGGAGATGCTATATGCTTGAAGCTTTTACTCAAATAGGTGAGTGCTTAAAAATTTCTTGTGAAAGGTGGCTGAAAGTTATATGGCAATGCGCTGAGACTTGTTTGTTTTTCACATACCCTACAGGGGATCGATTGAGCTAGAAATCTCTGTAGAAGTAGCCAGGTGGAAAGAGGAAGCCTCAAGTCCTTTCACTACAACTGTAGCTCTCCCTGGCCCTCTTAGGCCCTGTTACAATGGTGTGTTGTTTGATACTTTTTTTTTTACCCAGATTTGGAGAATCTGCTTCAAAATCTGCATGTTTATCCTGAGGCCAATAAAGTCTATGACAAGTGAAAAATGCTGCGCCCAAGTTGCTTCATTTCCATGTACATATACACTGTGTGCAGAATTATTAGGCAAATGATTATTTTGATCACATGATAGTTTTTATACATGTTGTCCTACTCCAAGCTGTATAGGCTTGAGAGCCAACTACCAATTAGGTAAATCAGATGATGTGCATCTCTGTAATGAGGAGGGGTGTGGTGTAATGACATCAACATATATAAGGTGTGCTTAATTATTAGGCAAATGCCTGTCCTTAGGCAAAATTGGTCAGAAGAGAGATTTAACGGGCTCTGAAAAGTCCAAAATTGTGAGATGTCTTGGAGAGGGATCCAGCAGTTTTGAAATTGCCAATCTTTTGAAGCGTGATCACTGAACAATCAAGAGTTATATGTCAAATAGCCAACAGGGTTGCAAGAAGCGTGTTGGGAAAAAAAGGTGCAAAATAACTGCCCATGAATTGAGGAAAATCAAGCGTGAAGCTGCCAAGATGCCATTTGCCACCAGTTTTGCCATATTTCAGAGCTGCAACATTACTGGAGTATCAAAAAGCACAAGGTGTGCTATACTCCGGGACATGGCCAAGGTAAGGAAGGTTGAAAAACAAACACCTTTGAACAAGAAACATAAGCTAAAACATCAAGACTGGGCCAAGAAATATCTGAAGACTGATTTTTCAAAGGTTTTATGGACTGATGAAATCACAGTGACTCTTGATGGGCCAGATGGATGGGTCAGAGGCTGGATCAGTAAAGGGCAGAGAGCTCCACTCCGACTCAGACGCAAGCAAGGTGGAGGTGGGGTACTTGTATGGGCTGGTATCATCAAAGATGAACTTGTGGGACCTTTTCTTTTTTAAACCAGTGGATTTTTATTGGAGTATCAAGATCATAATACAGATATAAACAGTCAAATAAATGATAATCCGGGAGTTAGAGAGGAGTGGAAAGGAGGGGGGGTGAGGGGAACAGTAGGCAGCAATATTGTACATCTTCAGTAGACAGCATATAATAACAGGAGGAAATTAAGACAGGAATATGCATATGCATATGTCAAGATATTAAGGGGCCAATAAAAAGCATAGAGGTGCAAGCTCAAAACATCACAGAGGAATCTGAATCATATTATGGGACGAGGTGACCCACGGGTCCCACCAATTAAAAATCTTGGTCCTGTGTTTTTGATCATAGGTTAGCATTAGTTCATAGGAGAAGTGTCGGTTTAGACAGGTGATCACTTCAGTGAGAGTTGGAAATGTAGAGGACTTCCAGTGAGCCGCAATGGTCTTTCTAGCAGATATGAGAAGATTAGTTATAATAGGCCTCAAGGTTGTGGGGTAAGAGTCCAGATCCAGGCCCAACAGCACCAAAGGGGCCGTTAAAGACAACGGGAGGCCCGTAAGTGTAACAGCGAGGTATTCAACTTCCACCTAGAAGTGTCGGACCCCAGGGCAATCCCACTATATATGACTTTCCGAGCCAGGTGTATTGCATCCCCTCCAACAAAGTGGGGAGGTGGAAGAGCTAGATCCACCAAATCTGGCGACACGGACCGGAGTCAGGTACCAATTGAGCATAAGCTTCTTTGATTGCTCCAGATGATTTATGCAGCAGGTGTAAAAGGCAGCGTGTCCAGAGGCTGTTTGCCACTGCTTGAGGGATGCAGAGAAACTCAGTCTGGACTCCCACTTGAGCATGTATGGAAGTTTCGAGGTAGACTTAAGCGACAGTATGGCCCTGTATATAATGGAATCTCCTTGGCGGTAGTGTCCAGATTGTTTGAAAAGCGTTTGGAGGGGGAGGCTTATTACTGTAAGGTCACATACAGGGAGAACAATGGATCAGAGAAAATGACAAAGGCGGAAATAGGAAAAGAGTGCAGACGCTGGGAGGGGGAATTTAGATGAGTGGGAATCAAAGGGCAGGAGGGTTATCTGATCTAAGAGGTCATCCAAGAGAGTCACTCCCGCTTTCCGCCAAGGCATGAAAGAAATATTTCCCATAATGAGTTCCACTGCCAGCAAGGAAACATATCGATAGAGGAAAGGAAAATGTGTTCTGCCCTATCTAGACCAGGTCAGGAGGAGTGTTTGCATGGAGCGGCGGAGGCCAGGGGTCAAGGAGAAACATAGTAGGTTCATTTCTAAAAGAAGTCTAGGAGACCCACGAGGTCAAAATGAGCCTCTGGAGCCAAAGAGAGGGCGGAGAGTTCACCCACCAAATCTTTGCAATATCCAGAGCTATCGCTGAGTAATACGCCGCAATGTCAGGCACTCCCAAGCCCCCCGATGTATATGGAAGGGTTAGGGTGGACATGGCGGCACGGTGGGGCCGACCGCTCCAAATGAATCGACCTAAGACCGATTGGAAGAGATTGAGGTATTTCCTAGGAAACAAGAGGGGTACACATCTCAGGAGATAGAGGATTTTGGGAAGGAGCATCATTTTAGTAATCTGGATCTTTACTATCCAAGATAATTGAAATTCAGAATAGTCTGCGCAAATGGACTTCAAGGCTGAGAGCAGTAGCTCACAGTTCTCTCTGACTAGACGCTTGGGGGAAGTAATGTGGATCCCCAAGTAGCGGAATCCCTCAGGAGCCCATATGAAAGGAAACTGGGTACGAAGAAGGTGTTGGGTACGTGTTGGAAGATTGACCGGGAAGATAGAGGACTTAGTGAGGTTGAGTTTATAGTAGGAAATATTAGTAAATTCTGAAAGCGTTGAAACGATAGCCTGAAGGGATACAGTGGGGTTAGTGCAAGTAAGAAGGACATCATCAGCGTATAGATTAATTCTATGGTCCACAGCGCCCACTGTAATGCCAGAGATGTCAGGGTGCGAACGTATGAGAGCTGCCAGCGGCTCCATGACAAGGGCAAAAATAAGAGGGGAGAAGGGGGCAACCCTGGCGCGTCCCATTAGTAATCGAGAATGTGGAGGAGACAAAGCCGCCCGCTCGGACCGAGGCAGACGGTGTCGAGTATAGGGCCAAAATAGCTGTCTTAATATTGCCCAGGAAAGCAAATTTATCAAGGACCGCGGCCAGGTACCCCCAATGCACTCGGTCAAACGGTTTTTTCCGCATCAAGGGACATGAGAACACCGCGGGTTCCCCTCCCCTCTAAAACCTCAAGCAGGTCTATAACTCTCCTTGTAGCATCTCTCCCTTGACGGCCAGGAACAAAACCGACCTGGCCCAAAGCGATCAAGAACAGGAGCACGACCTTGAGATGGTCCGCTAGCAGCTTGGAATAAAGTTTCAAGTCACAATTTAGGAGCGCTATCAGTCGATAGCTGCTCGGGGCTGTAGGAGGCTTACTAGGCTTAGGAATGGTAGAAATAGAAGCCTGTAGGCCTTCAGGCTTGATACGTCCTTGTTTCTGCCAGAAAAGAAAAAGATTTAAAAGGTGGGGAGCTAGAGTAGTAGCAAAGGTAGAATAATAGTAGTAAGAGAAGCCATCTGGGCCGGGGGCAGATCGTTTTTTCGAGGCACGGATGGTGTCGAGTATTTCAGGTTCTGTGAATGGTCTGTTTAAGAAGTCCAGCTGGGTCTGGGACAGAGACGGGAGGCTAACCTTCGCTAAAAAGGCGGAAATCACATCAGGAGAGGGTTGAGGGGTAGTAGAGGAAGTTTGGAGATTGTAAAGATCCCTGTAGTAGTCTTGTGGGACCTTTTCGAGTTGAGGATGGAGAGAAGCTTAACTCCCAGACCTACTGCCAGTTTCTGGAAGACAACTTCTTCAAGCAGTATGTGAGGTAGCGTACTCCTGGGGGTTCGCTTGACAGCGTAGAATGACACCAATACATGTTTTTAACCATTATGCAGCAGTTTATTAAGCTCAAACGGCTCATTACATATAAAATACATACAGTACACTCACATCACATAACAATACAAATAACATCACATTACATTCCACGGTACATAAATTATATTGCAAATATCCTTTCTCCCGGGTAACCTCAATATACCATTACACAACACAGAGTACGCGGGTCAGTTGCCATCTCACAGGGTTTCGGTCGCCGCCGGTACACCCCTGTTTACAGTTACTGCCCGAATGCCAGGCCCTTCCTTGGCCCAGTGTCCCCTTGGGAGTCCAGTCCCTTCCCACAGGCTGCCAACTGTTCCCAGCCCTCTACACAGCGCTCTGGCTGCTCTGAACCAGGCCCCGACCTGGTTGTAGTCACCGGAGCTCCAGAGCAAGTCAGGCCCCCAAGAACTCCTCGGCACGTGTCTCCAGGTCGCCAGCCGCTTCCAAGTCTGCCATCACCAGGCCAGACCTCCAGGCAAGCGGCTGCACCAAACACGCCCTCGCGAGCCCCTCCAGGGTCAGCCCCACTTCCCAACTCCCGGTACTCTACCAACCCCTGTCGTCTGGCCTCACCGTCCATTCTCACAGGATCTGGTCTTCTCCCACAGAGGCTTTTGCTCTGCCTCCATTCACACAGAGACCTCCTGGTCCCACATCATACACGGCCCTTCTCCTTAAGCCGTCATATGCTTCCATGGCCCTTTTTACATAAGCCAATGCACTCACACACGGACCACATCATACATGGCCCCTTTTCCTTAGGCTGACATACACTTCCCTAGTCCCTCATGGACTCATATGGACTTCAGCCTTCTCAGGCCCAGACCACTCACACCAGCACAGTCCGGCATGGACTTCAGCCCTCTAGACCCAGACCAGGTTGCTAGCCACCTGAGCTTCAGGGCAGTCAAAGCATCCCCCAAGGTCTCCCCACCCTGCCCATGATGCCCAGCTGCCTCCAAGCCCCCACCAACACAGGCAGAGATCCCGGATGGCAGCCTCACCACCATGGACAGAGTGAGCACCCTATAAGTTCAGCCAGGACCCCCTTACACCCAGGTGCTCCACTAACCTCTCGGTCTGGCCACAGGCTCTACACGGCTCAGAGGGGCCAGCGTCTCCGGCATGGAGAGCCAGGCGCCCTGCCTCATCCCCCCAACTGGAACGGGACCCCCCTGAAACATGTCCTCTCCCTCAGAGGATCATGTTTGGTCTCTCTCTGGACTCTGCAGTCTCTGGTCTGATCTCCTCTGCAGCCTCTGGTCTCCTCTCCTCTGCAGCTTGATCTGATCTGTGTAGTCTCTGGTCTCCTCTGCAGTCTGATCTGATGTCTTCTGCAACCTCTGGTCTCCTCTCCTCTGCAGCTTGATCTGATCTGTGCAGTCTCTGGTCTCCTCTGCAGTCTGATCTGATGTCTTTTGCAGCCTGATCTGATCTCTGGCTCTGACCAATCCTAGTCTCTCCTCACATCTCACACCTGGCTAGCTATTATCTTGCCTGCCACAACCACACTGACACACCCACCTGCTGCTAGGTAATTAGTACACACATTACGCTCAGGCGCTCATTAGGCTCATGAACATGTCAGGTCTACAACACTCACTCTCAGCTGTTAACTCCCTGTGTTCCGGGTAGGTTTTAGCACAGCACATCCACAGTAAAACCAGATACATGTGAACAGACCCATATACCGACCACTCAGGTGATGCACCCGGCCGTGGGTTGTATCATCACATACCTCCCCCCTCTGTTAAAGCCTGTGGGGTTTGAACACAGTATTACACACAGACCACCCATGTGATGCACCCGGCCATGGGCTGCATCACCACAAGTGGTACTGGAAGAAGTCGGTATCGTTCAAGAAAAACATGATTTTCATGCAGGACAATGCTCCATCACATGCATCCAACTACTCCACAGCGTGGCTGGCCAGTAAAGGTCTAAAAGAAGAAAAAATAATGACATGACCCCCTTGTTCACCTGATCTGAACCCCATAGAGAACCTGTGGTCCCTCTTAAAATGTGAGATCTACAGGGAGGGAAAACAGTACACCTCTCGGAACAGTGTCTGGGAGGCTGTGGTGGCTGCTGGACGCAATGTTGATAGTAAACAGATCAAGCAACTGACATAATCTATGGATGGAAGGCTGTTGAGTGTCATCATAAAGAAAGGTGACTATTGGTCACTAATTTTTTTGTGTTTTGTTTTTGCATGTCAGAAATATTTTTTTCTAAATTTTGTGCAGTCATATTGGTTTACCTGGTAAAAATAAAAGTCTGAGATGGGAATATAGTTGGTTTTTATTATGTTGCCTAATAATTCTGCACAGTAACAGTTACCTGCATAAACAGATATCCTCCTAAGTGTGGAGGCACACTGGCGTGAGACTCGCGCGAGTGCAATGCGTGAAAAAAACACATTGCACTCGGACCAGTGTTGCCCTATCAGGCAGGGCACACTGGTGCGAGTCCCACGCACCTAACTCGCACTGCGAGTCAGAAGCGAGTGCAGTCACAGCATGCTGCGATTGCACGCGATTCTGATGCGCGTGAGGGCAATGCAAGTGCATGGGGGCGAGAAAATCTCGCCCCCATACAGCACACTGTGCGAGTGTGCAGCCAAAAAGGCTTTAAACTCGCTGGCTGTCAAAGCCGGCAAGTTTAAATTTCCCGCTTTGTGGGTACAGTAAGCTATCATCTTGTACCACTGTGACAGCAGCGGTACAAGATGTTTAGCTAAGACAATGATGATTGAAGTGAAATAATGTATTCTGGGGTTATTTTACTGATTATCCCCATCAGCATCCTCTGCATCGCATGTGTGCGCAGAGGAATCTGAGGCTCTAAACCCAGTGCTGAAGATGTTAATATGCAGCTGGTGTAGTGACACCATGTATGTGGAGAGTGTCCTCACTCTCTGCAGACATGGTGTCATTACACCATGTGTGTAAAGGGGTTAATTTTTATGTATAATGGGTTAAAAGAACTGTCGGATTTATAACTTCAGAGCAAAAGCTGGCTTATGTTACTGTCTATGGGGAGCTGTCCCCTCTCATGGTGCTGAAGCCACAGCTCCACATAGACAGTAACATAAGCCGGCTTTTGCTCTGAAGTTATAAATCCGACAGTTCTTTTAACCCATTATACATAAAAATTAACCCCTTCACACACATGGTGTAATGACACCATGTCTGCAGAGAGTGAGGACACTCTCCACATACATGGTGTCACTACACCAGCTGCATATTAACCCCTTCAGCACTGGGTTTAGAGCCTCAGCATCCTCTGCGCACACATGCGGTGCAGAGGATGCTGATGGAGTTAATCAGTAAAATAACCCCAGAATACATTACCGTATATACTCGTGTATAAGCCGACCCCCCTACTTTTGCCCCAAAAATCTGGAAAAACCTATTGACTCGTGTATAAGCCGAGGGTGGACCCCAGCACAGGTATACAGCCCCCAGCAGTGTGGTATACAGGCCCCCCCCAGTGGTATACAGGCCTCCCCAGTGGTAGTATACAGCAGCCACAGTGGTAGTATACAGCAGCCCCAGTGGTAGTATATAGCAGCCCCAGTGGTAGTATACAGCAGCCCCAGTGGTAGTATATAGCAGCCCCAGTGGTAGTATACAGCAGCCCCAGTGGTAGTATATAGCAGCCCCAGTGGTAGTATACAGCAGCCCCAGTGGTAGTATATAGCAGCCCCAGCAGCCCCAGTGGTAGTATATAGCAGCCCCAGCAGCTCCAGTGGTAGTATACAGCAGCCCAAGTGGTAGTATATAGCAGCCCCAGTGGTAGTATACAGCACCCCCAGTGGTAGTATATAGCAGCCCCAGTGGTAGTATACAGCAGCCCCAGTGGTAGTATATAGCAGCCCCAGCAGCCCCAGTGGTAGTATATAGCAGCCCCAGTGGTAGTATACAGCAGCCCCAGTGGTAGTATATAGCAGCCCCAGTGGTAGTATACAGCAGCCCCAGTGGTAGTATATAGCAGCCCCAGTGGTAGTATACAGCAGCCCCAGTGGTAGTATATAGCAGTCCCAGTGGTAGTATACAGCAGCCCCAGTGGTAGTATATAGCAGCCCCAGCAGCCCCAGTGGTAGTATACAGCAGCCCTAGTGGTATACTGCAGGCCCCCAGGGGTATTCAGCAGGCCCCCAGGGGTATATACAGCAGGCCCCCAGGGTTATTCACAGCAGGCCCCCAGGGGTATATACAGCAGGCCCCCGGGGGTACAAACAGCAGGCCCCCGGGGGTACAAACAGCAGGCCCCCGGGGGTACATACAGCAGGCCCCCAGGGGTACATACAGCAGGCCCCCAGGGGTACATACAGCAGGCCCCCGGGGGTACAAACAGCAGGCCCCCGGGGGTACATATAGCAGCCCCAGGGGGTACCCAGCAGCCCCATGGGGGTACCCATCAGCCCCCAGGGGGTACCCAGCAGCCCCCTGGGGGTACCCAGCAGCCCCCAGGGGTACCCAGCAACCCCCAGGGGGTGTCCAGCAGCCCCCTGGGGGTACCCAGCAGCCCCCAAATGCTGGCACTCGCCCCCCCTTGCAAGGGCCCCCCCTCGCTGCTTCTCTTACCATCCCGGATTTCTGCTCAGCGCCGCTCCTCGGTGCTCCGTCCTCTCTGCTCCTGTCCTGCTACATCCGGCCGTCGCGCGATGACGTCATATGCCTGCGACGGTCGGAGATCCCGGATGTAGCAGGACGGAGCAGCGAGGACGGAGCACCGAGGACCGGCGCTGATCAGAAGACCGGGATGGTAATATAAGCAGCGGGGGAGCCCTTACAAGGGGGGGCGAGTGCCAGCATTTGGGGGCTTATATGCACTGCTTCCCCCTGCCGCTGATTGACAGGGGGAAGCAGTGCATATTTAATGAGCGGCCCCACGTGACGGGGCCGCTCATACAGCAGCCTCCCCCCGCCTCCTCCAGCCTCCACAGCCCCGGACACAGCCCCCACCTCTCCATGTACCGTATTGACCCGTGTATAAGCCGAGGGGGAGACTTTTCAGCCCAAATTTTGGGCTGAAAAACTCGGATTATACACGAGTATATACGGTATTTTACTACAATCATCATT
>JARQOC010000003.1:381338330-381348441 GCA_033576535.1 Allobates femoralis
ATGTCGGCTTGGATATCTTTAACCTGGGTATACAATGTATGGTTGAAAATTGGCTGTTAGGTTGGGGGGGGGCATGCACCTATTCGGTGAGCCCGTTTGTGGGAAATAACATGCCCAATACAATAGGGCGTTTATGGACTTGGAAGGTTTTGAGGAAAATACTCATGGATGGATGTTTTCCCATCCAAATGTTAAGTTTAAGATTTTATGGTATGGATTTTGCTATACTACAAATTTAAGTAAAGCCTCTCGGCCTTTTAAAACCATACATTGTGTTGTTTCAGTTCTTTTTAATTCTGTTATTATTTATAATGGGTGGTTATTTTCCCATGGGCAGCCCACAAAATGTTTAATGTGCGGGTTTCATGGGAAAATGCTACCCTAAGTGGACTTATTATAACCATATGCTTTGCTATTTATTACTGTTTATATGGGGATTTGTATTCATTGTAGTTAATATAGTCCTCTGAGGTAATCTCAGAGATGAAGCTCCTTATATGGTGTTATGGAGCTTAGTAACAGAGTCCAGGCAAGCTGTGAGTGGCTGCCTGGATTGCTGTGTGGATATGACAGCTGTGATTGGCGTCAATCAATTTGACGGGAACTGACTCTATAAAAGGACAAGTGAGGGACGGAGCATCACTCAGCTGTTCAGCTCATCTCAAGAATCACCCACCCGCCCTCCCAGATGGACTGGCGACAAGTTGGATATTTCTCTTTCGTCGAGAGGCTTTTCTTGTTGGGGGAAATAACATGCCCAATACAATAGGGCATCTATGGACTTGGAAGGTTTGGAGGAAAATACTCATGGATGGATGTTTTCCCATCCAAATGTTAAGTTTAAGATTTTGATGGTATGGATTTTTTCATACTACAAATTTAACCCTAAGTAAAGCCTCTCGGCCTTTTAAAACCATACATTGTGTTGTGTCAGTTCTTTTTAATTCTGTTATTATTAAAAATGGGTGGTTATTTTCCCATGACATAGAGCAGAAATGCCCAGCTTGGCTTGTAGTCAAGCAGTGGAGACAGAAGCTGAGCAGCTGATCCCTCCCTCCAACAGTGTCACAGTGGACAGACTGTGGAGCGACATGGTGGGGGGGGGTTAAACTGACGGGATGGATACAGAAACAGCCAGTGAGATGGAGACAGAAGACTAGAAAGAATAGACTGGGAATATAATACAGCCAAACAAATAAAGTAATAGAGAGAAAGGAAGAATTGAGCTGGAGACAAGATAGAAAGGCCAGAGGGTAGAGATGAGCAAACTTGCTTAGAACATGGTTGCCAATTTCAATTTTGACATGACCATTGCAGATTTTGATTCCGTATCGGAAAAACAAGCAATTTAAAAAAAAAAAAAAAAAAAAAAACGGTGAATGCGGCTTTGTTTGTTAAGTTATTGGATAAAAAGAAGCATTATTGCTTTTAAGTGATGCTTTTCTCCTAACTGTTCTGACAGTGTAGGAGATACTGTGAAGGATGTGTTTGATGAGGGTGTGGCGCCCCTCTGGCTAGATGCCACAGAGAAGTATTGCATTGTGACAACAAATGTGGTATCTCTGTAAGCTGTCAGTTCAGGGTTTAACTTATGGAGTCTGTTTTTACACACACACACACCTAGGACTAGACCACTTAGAATAGGGGGGACTGGTAATTTAGTAGGTCCCAAAAGGGGGTGGAGCCTAGGTTAGGGTAGTGAGAGAGAGTGAAAGATGACATCAGACAGTGCTGGGAAGGCAGTCAGTAAGGACGGGCCTGACAGTACAGCTGACAGGAGGGAATCCCCATCTTTAAGTGATGACGAGCGAATCAGAGGTCACAACGTCATCTGGCCGCGCCCACTGCTTCCTGGGAGCCAATCAGAGCTCGAACCGGGCTGCTGTGATGTCAGGCTTGGGCGGAGTTGAGCAGGGGCACACAGCAAGTTAGGCTGTGATTAACCCCATCTGCTCCAACACGGCTGCACCTGGGGGACACAGAGGACACTGGAGGAGCCTGGACACACCGGGGGACAGCGAGGACAGCGGGGAGCCAGACCGAAGGACAGCGGCGGCCCATAAGGTACCGGGAGGCGGCAACCTTACATTCCACAGCGACTCCCCCGTTAGGAGGCCTTACAATCGGGGGGGGCCTTACATTAGCAGGCCCCCCCTCCCCCCTAGCCTGCCTTACATTCGGGGGGTCCTACTTTCGGGGAAACATGGTAGTTCGAGAAATAATAAAATAAATTCTCCCCTGTATTTTGATTATCAGCCATGTAAAACTAGGCAGCTGGGGGTTGGTGGCAGTCTGTACTTGCCTGCTGTATCTGTGTTGGTGACTAAAAATACAGCAGACATCTATATCATCAGCACAAAATGTACTCACCAAATATGGTATTTTTTGAACCATAAGATGCACTTTTTTTCCCAAAGTTTGGGGGAAGTGGGGGGTGCATCTTATAGTCCAAATATACGGACTGTGTGCATGTGGGGCTGTGCTGGGGGGAGCTGCGGCTCTGGAGCGGGCTGGGAGGAGTCTTCGGGGGCTGCTGAAATGTGAGTCATATGTGAGGTCATATGTCCCAGCTCATTATGCTAATTTAATATGCATTGTATCCCGCTGTCCATCACCTCAGTGCTGAAGCTGCACTGAGAGATGGGCGAAGGAATGAAATGCATATTATATTAGATAAAGTGTACACCCCTCCACCACTGGATAAGGCCTCCCTGCTGCCAGACACTAGAAAATAACAAACAATTTAACCAACCCTCCAGCGCTTCCCTCCATCTCTCCCTGCTTGCAGCACTCGCTTTCTGAGTCCTCCTGCTTCCTTGGAACAGCCAGTCATGTGATTGGCACAGCAGAGTGACATCATCACTGTGCGCCCTGATGACATAACTGGCTGCCCTAGGGATGCAGAGGACTCAGAAAGCGAGTACTGCAAGCAGGGAGAGACAGAGGGAAGTACCGAGAGGTGAATTACATTGTTTGTTATTTTCTTATGTGCGGTAGCATGGGAGTCATATCCAGTGATGGGGTGGGGGCATATTCAGGATGAGAGAGCCATCTACCAAGATGGGGGCCTATATCCAGAATGGGGGCTTTATAACAGGATTGGGCACTGTATCCCAGGATGGGGAACCATATCCAGGATGGGTGGGCTATGTCCCAGGATGAGGTGGGTGTATCCCAGGATGGGGAGCCATATCCAGGATGGGGGGATATATACCAGGATGGGGTCCTATATCCCAGGATGGGGAGTCTTATCCAGTATGGGGGGCTATATACCAGGATGGGGTCCTGTATCCCAAGATGGGGAGCCATATCCAGGATGGGGGCTGTATACCAAGATGAGGGCTATATCCCAGGATGGGAGGCTGTATACCAGGATACCAGGATGGGAAGCCATATCCAGGATGGGGGCTATATGCCAGGATGGGGGTCCATATCCAGGATGGGGGATGCTATATACCAGAATGGGGGGCGATATTCTGGATGGGGGCTATATCCCAGGATGAAGGGCTGTATTCCAGGATTGGGGGCCCATATCCAAGATGGGGATTATATACCAGGGATGGGGAGGGGCTATATATTACTTGGAAGGGGCCCAGGATGGGGACATTACCCCCATTATTGTCAGGAGCACATCTTTCCCCGCATAGCAGTGCATTATAACCCCATTTTTGCTTAATTCTTTTTCCTCCTCTAAAATCTGGGTGTGTATTATGGTCTGGTGCATCTTATAGTTCGAAAAAATACAGTACTCATCAAATATGTACTGGGTAAACACTGTTGCATATCTGCTGCATATTTAGGAGTTAACATTGTGGCAAAATACGCTCCAAGAATTGACATGCTGCAGATTTTCCTGCAATAAAAATTGCGGCATTTCCGCTGTGGAAAAAACTCGCCGCATGGGCACAGGTCTTCCATACACTTTGCTCTCAGATTAGTTTGCGGCAGATTTGTGAAAGTTCTGTAGCACATCTAATATATAAAGCTGAATGTGTGTATGTGTGTGTGTGTGTGTGTATGTCCGGGAGACATTCATTATTTGTGATTCCATTGAGACAGCAGCGCGGACCGTGACACACCATCTTCCCTATATAGGAGCGTTTTTCCACGTACGAGTGGCTGGTGGAGGTTCGGCAGCAGCTATAAACCGAATGCTTACAAACCAGTTGTGGGTCACACAACTGGACCAGGTGAGTGTACACCTATTGATATACTCACACAAACAGTGTCACTAGTGATAGGGCACTGTTGCACCTCTTGTCTCCCCCCTTTTTTGTATTTATATGTCCAAGATTGGCATCTACACCGTCCCAACTACAGCCACAAAATTTTGCACAGTCACACGTCTGGATCTCGAGAGCATCATAGGCTATGTTGTGAGGCGAAATTTTAACCCCGCACGTTCCAATTCATCAAACTATTTTGGCCCTATATATATAATGGAAAAGAAAGTGACACTTACCAGTTGACAGTTGTGAATGAGAGGGGCTTAATGACAGCACCAAAGACTAACCGCATGTACCAGGATATAGTCACTAAGCTGGGGCCCTGATATGGAATATTCACCATGCACGGGGACATGTATACACACCAAATACACACAAAGAGTAACAGCTAAGGTGGAGCCCCAACATTGTATACTCACCACGCACCCGAACACAAACACATACACCACAAAGAGACACACAACACAGAGACACACACCACACAAACACCCTCCCGCCCACAGGGACATACACACATACACACCCTATAGGGACACATCACTCACCCCACAGGGACACACACACCACAGGGACATACACACATACACACCCCACAGGGACACAGAGACACACACACCCCACAGAAACACACAGACTTCATAGGGATGGACACACACCACAGAGACATCCCTTCCCCCACAAAGACACACACTACAGGGACACCCCTCCCCCCAAAAGGACACACACCATAGGGACCCCCCCACCGAGACACACGCACACCACTGGGACACACACACACCCCAGGGACACACCCACCCCAGGGACACACACACCACACAGACAGACACAGATGTGCACAAATCGCCTCACACAACTCGCCTCATACGTCTGGTATTTTCATTTCCAAAAATAAACATCTGATTAAAAACAGCCAATGTGCAACACATGTGCCATATAGGGAATTAAGGCAGATGTCAGTCACATGAGCTGTCTTTTATGTGTATGTGTGAGGTAATATATACTGCCCTGGCTGGGGGGAGGGTTTACTGTTGGCTGGAGATTTATTAGGCTGCCTATAGCAACCAATCACAGCTCAGCTTCTATTTTCCTACAGGTGATTAATATGACATATTCAAATTCTATTTTGTTATAGCTAACAGCAGTTATTTATTAACCCGGGCGTAGCCAGGTAGTACAGCTAGTTTACAATAAAATTGCAGCACATAGCCTTATTATCAAATTAGTCCGTTTGTACTAAAAGAGGAATTTCTTGGCCTCAAACCAGTTATTTCCAAATCAGTCAGTTTCCCCTAAAAAGGCTGTATTAGGCCTCAAACCAGTTATTGCCAAATCAGTTAGTTTATACTAAAAAGGCATTTTTATGGCCTGAAACCAGTTTTTGAAGATTCAATTAGTTTGTAAGGAAGCTCACAAAGAGTGCATCTATCAAAGAATTCCCCAAACAGAATACCTGAGGTTACCTATACCAACCATTCTATAAAAAGTGATTAAACTGTATCTACCCTTAAACACTGCAGAAAACCACCCAGCTGACACAAGGACCCTTGCCTCTAACAACACCACTCCATCAGGGGAATCTCTTAGGCTATGTGCTCCAACAAGCGACTCTATGATAAAGGCCACAATACAGTGGCCGAAACATATTTTTCTAAGTCGCATTGTGCCTCATATCTACATATAAAGAGAAACTTTCACTTGCAGTCTATACCAGAGTGTGCAGTGTTTATCTCATATAACTGGCTGGCAATGGTGTGATCCCCGCCATATTACTTTGGTTTGCCTTGTCAGTGATTGACAGCACGATCCAAAGGGTTAACATCGGATTAGTGCTATTAGCTGTACATCTCAGCTGATCAGATAAATGACAGCCCCTCAGCTGTTACAAAAGTGGACATGCCTGGCTTTGACCTATCTAAGTCACCAAGCACACAAGGTCTTTGTCAACCCACCAGAACATCTCTGCCTGCACCTCTCTTACAGTCCAGCACTTTGTTCAGTACACCCTAACTCCACCATCTCTGAGCACAGCAGCCAGTCCTTGGTCCCGCAGCTGTGATCATTGAAAAAAATATTTCCTCCTTCACATCCCAAAGCAAAAATCTTGAACTTCATCATCTCCCATTTATTGGCCACGGAAATGCTGTCTTTCTTACTGGTGGATACAGACAGTTTCCAAAAACTGATGGTGGTCTAAGCCACCAGTATCAGTTGCCCAGCTGCTGTTACTTCTGGAAGAAAGCTGTGCATACACTATGCCAGTATGTCGGCGACAATATCACCCCTTCCTTTAGAAACTCTGTGTGTGACAGAGTGCATATTACCACTGACACCTAGATGAGCAAACAAGGCCAGGGGCGTTACATCTCCCTCACTTGTCACTGAGTGACTGGTGGCTGTAGGTAGGTTAGGAAGGTGCAGCTCCCCAAATCTTTAAAATCCTCAAAACCTTTGGGACAAATGTCTACCTATAACTCTATCCACTGCTTCTGCCTCATCCACCTTCTCTAGGGCCTCAAGCTGCAGCCTAAATATTTCCCTTAATTCTGCTGTTCTGCTCGGGTCTACTAAACACTTATAATGGTTCTGTCATTTTTGACACAATCTATTAAAGTCTTTAGCTAATTTCTTTTTAATTTGAATACCTGTTTCATTATTACACTGTATGTGAACATGGTTGTTCATAAACAAATGTAAAATGAAAAACTTCAAATTCGGTCATTTTTGACTGAACAGAACAGCAGGGTTAATGTTGCAACAGTACAGACATAATCCACTTCACCTCCGTACTGAGCTGCCAGGGCTCTCCACCATCAGTCAGTTTTTAAACTGAAATACTTTAAGAGATTTGAGTCACTCAGCTGAAGAGTTGTAGCCAGCTATGCAGGCCGAGTTTCAGCAATGGCTGTCTCCACTAAGCCTGGAGCCAGGGAAGGCCTGTCCGATAACAGTGCAAATCTGGTGGTGGACCTACACTGGGGCAAATTTACACATGTGCCTTGCATGGCTTATGTCTTCAATCTGGTTGTCCAGCAATTCGTTTGCCACCATCCCTGCCTGGATGAGCTGCTGTACAAGGCACAGTCACTGTCTGCACACTTCCGCTGTTCACAACCTGCAGCTCATCGACTAGCATCGCTACAGAGGTCTTTCGGACAACCGGTTAAGCATTTGATATTTGATGTGCCGACATAGTGGAATTCTACTCTGCACATGTTGCAGTGACTGTGGCAGCAGCAACACACCCTGTCACAATTTGTAATGACTCAAAATTAGCAGAATGTTTTGCAAATGTCACTTCCAAAGATCAAGGACCTCTGCACCCTTCTTCACAGTTTTGAAACGGCTACTAAGATGGTTAGTGCTGATGATACCTTTATCAACATCACTATTCTGGTCATCTATAATCTGGAGCAAACTTTGAAAAGTCTGAGTGATGAGGTAAATAATACCACAGGAATAGGAAGAGGAGGAGGAGGATGTGGAAAGGATATCAATATCTCAAAGGTCTGGACTCTCATCACACAGCTGGGTGTCATGGCAGGGTAGAGAGACAAAGGGGTTCTCATGGTACCAGACAAAGTGGTAGTGCAGGTGCAGGAGCCGAGTAACAAATGGAGGAGTACGAGGATGAAAAGGTGTTGAAACATAGAACAGTCAAGAGATGAGGAAGAAATTGACATGCCCACTCCAGGACAATGGGGATACTCGGGACCGAGCCAGTTGTTACAGTCCCTTTTTCGTTTGGGGGATGTCATGGCGACGACCTGGCTCTGTTGCCCTGGCAGTGTCATTTAAATAAAAGGGGATGCTGAGCTTTGATGACGGTGGATGGAATAAGGGGTGATCATGACGCCACCCATGGTATGCGGCTATGTGTGGCCACCGCTGCTACAGAACCTCTGGGGATGATGATCGGCTGCTTGGATGGTTTAGCTCCTCGTGGGTGGAGCGGGATCCCCAGGGCAGTGGGTAGAGAAGTCAGTCTATTCTTAGCCGGTGTTCATTGGGTCATCAGCACCTCCGTATATTGTGCTGCACCTGCAGCCGGTGGGCGTCACTAAGAAAACTCTCACACAATTCTGTTTGAGTTCTGTACCTTTACTTCAACACTTTACCCAGGCCACCGGGTGCTTCCCTCTGCCAATCTCCGGTCCAGTTGTTTCTCAAGAACTGGAACAGTGTCGTCAAGACCCGTAGGTGTTCCTTACTCTCTCACGGTGCTTCCTTCACTGGTGGTACTCTCAGCACCTCTAACTCATTTTGCCTCTCTCGTCAGCGCCTCCACGCACATAGCCTGAGTACTGACAGACACAGGCATTGATTGGCACCACTTCCTATAGCCGCGCCTTACTATGGCTGCCTTCTCCGAGATGTTCCATGTTTTTGAACCACTATTACCTTTAAGACCACATGGCCTCTGGTTTCAACAGTTCGGGCCTACAGCTGCCGCAACATGTCGGGCCTACAGCTGCCGCACACCAGGGCCGGTCCCCTGAATCGTCCACCAGCGCCTCTTTTCCTCTGTCAGATACGAGCATACAGGTTATCTTAGTCTTTATCCGCGCTTCAAGGGATCCTTCCCTCTTCAACACCTTCAATTATTTCCCTCCCGGGGCAAACGTGACCGTGCTCCAGCCCGCTGGAGCTAACACATCCACCACCTCTCGACTCTCACTCCAACTTCCTACTCCTTTGCTGTCTTCCTCCCAACTCTCTCTATGGTACATTCTAACCCGTGTCCCTCTCTATGAGTCTGGGCCCACCCTCCCCAGTATGCCCACTGTCCCAGCCCGGGGACCTATGTGTGTGTTGCAGTGTATGGCATCTCGATTTCACCATCCCAACTCCTAAGAACAGAAGCACTACTCTCCTTCTAATGAAGGAGTGCAGTACTTTTAGTGGCAGCCGGACCAGCGGGGCACCACAAAATGATTACCCTTTCTGTTTTCTGTGATTGGCAGGAGAGAACAGAAGAGGGAAGATTTTTACGCTGCCACCAGCACAAGGATTTGGGCCTCATGGATGCATCAGACTCACGAGTGCTTTCTTGCTGCACTATCCACAACATGATGCCCGTATCATTAGGATTTGAATTAGCAATGATTACTGGGTTGTCAGGTACAAGATTAAATTTAGCCAAATGCTTTCCACCCTGGACAGGGACTTGCGCATGCTGGAGTATCAAAAAAGCTTCCACCCTGATGTACATCGAGTCGTCAGCATAGAAACACTGGTAGCAGGAATGTAACTGTCAGAAGCAATTTCTGGGAGTTCTTTGACCAATTTTTTAAACCAGCCCATCATTGGGCAGAATTGAGTACAAGTTTGACACATAGTGAACAACTGTAGAGGATGGTGCAGGAGTATCTATACTTCAATATCCATGCCATCAGGGGGGATGGTTGGACCTTTGCATTTTAGGCTTCTAAAATGGATGAGTGACCTGAGCTTGCCACTCACACCTTGGAGGTTTTTTCATGCCCGGCAGCCAGCATTCTCTTAGAACGTGTCTTTAGCTGTCTTTATTGGAGGTGTCCTGATGGATATCCTTTAAATGCTTTGCCAGGCCCTGTTCTAGATCCTGTGCACTGCATGCAGGCTGTGCCATTATATAAATTGCATTTAGGCTCAATGCTAGGTATCTGTCTGTAATTCTTTGAAGTGTGGAAACTCTTCTTGGGGTCTCCTTCTTGCCTGTATCCTAAATTTAGCAGGTCTCTCTGAACACCGTGCCGACACATATCACTCATCCCCCTGTCACTAATGAATGCTTAACTTTCAAATGCTTGGCTAGTCTCTGTTACAACGCCTGTGCCATGCAGGCAGGCTGCACCATTATATACTGTATATACTCGTGTATAAGACGACCCGTGTATAAGCCGACC